>VDFB02163157.1:0-238488 GCA_007258455.2 Sequoia sempervirens
GATGGCTTAAGGGGATTTATGTCTAGTGAGGTCCTAGGAGAAAATGGCATGGCTCAAATGAATAAAATTTGGTGAAGTTGCCCAAGGCAACCAAATTTCATTAAGATCCTTTAAAGAAAAAATGATGGCTTTAGGGTTTAGGGTTTAGACTTTAGGGTTTAGGGTTTAAGGTAATAGGATAGCTTAAGGGGATCTACATGCTGCAAGATCCTAGGAAACAATTACATGGCATAAGGTAATGAAATTTGGTGGAGTTGCCTAAGGCAACCAAATTTCATTAAGAGCCTAAGAAAAAATGATGGCTTTAGGGTTTACGGTTTAGACTTTAGAGTTTAGGTTTTAGGGATTTAGGATAACTTAAGGGGATATATGTAGTAAGATCTTAGGAAAAAATTACATGGCATAAGGGAATGAAATTTGGTGGTGTTGCTTAAGGCAACCAAATTTCATTAAGAGCCTAAGAAAAAATGATGGCTTTAGGGTTTAGGGTTTAGACTTTAGAGTTCAGGGTTTAGGGTAATAGGATAACTTAAGGAGATGTACATGTACTAAGATCCTAGGACAAAATTACATGGCATAAGGGAATGAAATATGGCGGATTTTCCTAAGACAACCAAATTTCACTTTATGGTGTTGGGTAGGACAAAATGAATGGTTTAGTGTTTAGGATTTAGATTTTAGAGTTCAGAGTTTAGGGTTTACAAAACTTAGGGTAAAGTTTTAGTGCCCCTTGAAATATTTAATGAACTTGCAAGTTAGTGAAGAACATTTTCTTGTGGAATAGTTGATTGAGATCTACTCTTGTTTCAACTGACCAACCTAGATCATGAAATCTCATTCATATTATAATCTTGCACGATCTTATTATTGTTAAATTTGGTTGCCTTGGGCAACTTCACCAAATTTTAAGAACTTCTTTGATCCCTTTAAGAAATTTGTCATATTGGGACCCCTTAAGAAATCGATTTATGATTTAAGGTGATAGGATGGCTTAAGGGGATCTAGATGTCTAGTGAGGTCCAAATTTAGTCATACTATAGCCTCGTTGGTTCCATCTAGCTCTGGGTCAAAAGTGTTTACCCCTCTAATAAAAAAAAGTTAACATGATTCTAAAAAAGAATCAATCTATACATATCACAAAAATAACAATAATCTTAAATGTAACCCATACTCTAACAATAATAGAATGCTAAATGATCCCCACCCCTAACCATATAATTGAATTGCTAATTGAAACTTAATTAAATTATAACCTTTACCTAATCTTAAATGTATTCCTATATTATATTATATTTAAATTAATTTATATTTGTATTATAATTATATTAATATTTATTATATATTCCTAATTGTAACCTAACTATTTACTACAAACCTAATTGAATCTTAAGCCTAATCGTCATTAAAACCCCAAGTAAATTGTAACATTACCTATCCTTAATTGTAATCTTATATTATATTTTATGATATTAAATATTTATATTATTTAATATATTATATTAAATATAATATATTAAATAATATAAATATTTAATTATATTTCTTTTATATGAATCATCCTCCTAGATCTCTAAATTGTAATAATAGCATGTAGTTCCTCCAAACTATCATGATGTACTTCCTCCCTTTCCCATGTAATAGGTGTACCTTGTAGGTGTTAAATGGTTCCATCTTGGTCTCCTTATTGATGCATTTCTATCCTTCCACATAAATCTATATAGTATCAAAATATAGGTAATTTTATGGTTAAATTGAATCTCTCTTAATTGCTAAATAATCCATTATGATTGAGGATGGGTGGATTATTATCTAGGATCACATCTTAAAAATCCTATAGAGGTCATGTGGTATGTTTTTCTTAATACATATATTCCATACAAACCTCTTTCCATGTATTATCAACTCTCCTATATGATAGACACCTTCCTAGATTTAAATTTCATAATATATATATGTACCCAAGTGTTTCCAATTGGAATTGCTATAATTATACTTTTATGGCATTCTAGATACTCAAAATAGTTTTCATAAATCTACCAAATAGACCCATTCTTGACATTGAACCTACATAATTTTAGGTATGTCCAATGAAAGATTAGGGTCTAGGGTTCATAAATTTCAAATGCTTTAGTGTTATGGGTTTAGATTTTATAGTTTAGGTCTAGGGTTTAGCAAACTTAGGGTGAAGTTTGGGTGGCCCTGGCATAATTCTAGACTGCAAGTTAGTGTCAATTGAATCCGATTGTACGTGTTTAGATTTCAATAACTTAACTAAATTTGCAAACAAACATCAAGATAAACTTTATGAATTTTAACCATTCTTTAACATATTGATTTCTAAAATCTAATTATAATTTAAAAATTGAAACCAAAGTTTAATATATATCATTTTTCCATACAAAGCAAATAAAATTTAAAACATTTAAGCAATGCGAATGATTTTTTTTGAGCTTGAAATTACCTAGTTTTCAAAATCAAAATGATTTGTTGATTCCAATTTAGGGTTTTAACAAATTTTTTGTTCCAATTCAATTTAGGGTTTCAGTTTTAAACAATTAGGGTTTTTAATGAAATTTTTTCGTTTCAATTCAAACTAGGGTTTTCAAATTCATTTTTTTCATTTGATTTGAATTCAGGGTTTCAAAAAGCTCGATTTGGATTTGTAAATGCAATGGTTTTTATTTCATTTTGATTTCTAGGGTTTTGAAATGCAATTTTTTTTGTTTTGTTTCAATTAGGGTTTTCAAAATCAATTTTTTTGGGTTTAATTGAACAATTTAAGATTTAAAAGTTAAATTTTATTTCTAAAACACAATTCGAGGTTTTTTTTTCATTTTTATTAAAAAACATTTAGGTTTCATTGCAAGTTTTTGTCTATTTTTACAATTATTGAATTCTACTATAACAGTTAAAAAAATGATTAAAACGTGAAATAAATAAATAAAAAACATGCTAAATTAACTTATTTCTTTCAAAATAAAAAAATGCAAAAAAATGGCGTTTAGGTGGGGTACCTATAGCTGGTCGTGGGGTAGCTGTCGCCACAACTCGGGATCCCATCCGCAGAGCAGTGAAAACTATTTTTTTTTTAAATAAATAGCAGTATAAAACGGGATCCCGATTTATAGAACTCGGGATCCCGTTATTTATAAATCAGGATCCCGTATTTTATAAATCGGGATCTCGTTTCTTACAAATCGGGATCCCGTTCTGTTTCCCTTGGTTTGGAGTCCAATGGGAAACGGGATCCCGATTTTTAAAAAGCAGGATCCCGCTTCGTCTCAGGCTCGGGATCCCGAACCGTAATGGGATCCCGACTTTTAAAAATCGGGATCCCGTTTATTAAATCGGGATCCTGTTTCCTCGATGCCGATTTCAATTTTTTGGTGAAGGGAAAGAACTTCCACGTTTCGTGGACTCAACTTTGTGCACTTACCCTCAACCACTAGTGATAGCATTGAAAATCTCTCCACCACAATTGTTGTAAACAATGATCAAGACATATCCATCAATGAGCACATTGAAGATGTTTCCACCTCATCCGATGACCAACTCACCATACATCAAGAGCCACTTTTTAGTGATCTATTTCAAGGAGTGTTAGAATTATTTGATCCCATTGACATAATCTACGATCCATCGACCAATGATCATGTTGAAAACATCTCTATATCACCTAATGAGTTAGAGAACATATCTCAAGAATTTATTCCAAAGCGTGATCAACATCTTTCACCAAGGTCTGGCAATGGTCCTTTCCAAGACATGTTGACACCCTTTGACCTCATGGTTATAGATATTGAAGGGATCCTTAGCTCAAAATTTGACCTAAGTCCACCCAAAGATCAAGAGGATATTGAGCCACTTCCCATGAATAATGATGATGTCCAAGAACCCTTTGTAAGCAATCCGTCCTCAAAAACTGACCCATGTCAAGAACTTGATCCAAAGCATGTCGAAAGAAATTCCAAAATCATTCAAGATCAAGAATTTGTATCTCCAAGCTACTACAATGATCTAATGGACACTCTCCTATCTATACGAGATGTCACAAATGATGATCACATCTGCATAACACATACTCCTCCATCTACCCATGAGATGATTTCTTTGGATGGACACGTAGATGATCTTCATTCAGAACAAGATTCCTTTAATCCTGACATTATTACACAAAAGAGTAGGTTATTGATTCCTACAGTCAAACTAAGTTGTCAACATCAGGATAAGATATATCCCAAATTCAGACTGAAGACATCATGTATGAAGATATCCAGTATTATCCACTCAAGGAAATAGGTCAGATAGAACAAGATATTCCAGAGTCAGCAGAGCAGCAAATTGAAATAACATCATCCATAGTGGTCACTTATCAAAGTACGCTTACTGGACAAGACATCTCAAAACAAGAAGAATCAAGGAACAAAGGTGCTACTACCACCATACTGGGGGAAACTATGTCTCAAGCAAACCTCAACATAGGGAGCACGAAGGCCTACTTTTTCTTTTGTGGACGTCTTTGATGGATACTTTTCTCTTTTTTATTTTTCCCCATAGTTTCTTTGACTAATGGATTTTGATAGAGATAGTCTTTCTTTGTACTTTTTGGTATCCACTTGTATTTGATTTTTCCATTATGCTTTCCAACTTCTTTTGCTTTGATAATGTTCTTCGTACTTTGATTGAAATCTTTCTTTTGATGTTGGTCCCAATTTGTGGATGGGGTGAAGGGTGGATGAAGATTCATGACGTGGTTGGTTGTAGTATTGGCATTAGTTTCATCATAAGGATTCAGAAGGCACTCTATTGCGATGTGCGCACCAAGACAAAGTTACCTCCAGTATCAATAAAGCAGACCAGGAATCTCAAAAGTTGCATTCAAGTGCATGTATCTTGGAAAAGTAGCTTCTTCAAGCAGGATACCGATGGCACATTATGACAGAAGAATCTACACCAACACCACTAGGTGGTTCAACATGAGCATAAAATCTTTTAAAAAATAATAAAAATAATAAAATATGAGAATCCAAAATTTTGTTTTAAAAAAAAAAATCAGAAAAAGGATTGAAAACAGTAAAGAAAAAAATTGTCCTCTAGTGAAAACCGCATGGGCGGTGCTTTGGACAAGTACCATGATGAAAACCTAGCAAACATACATCATGTGTAGAATTGAGCATCTGCGTGCACTAATTCAGGTGAAAGCATCTCGACCCATCCATAATAAATCCAACATTCCATCCATCTCATCCATAATAAATTCATTTATCCATGAACCATTTATCCAATCCATTTTCATCCATCTACCATCCATCTTCCTACATTATCTTGATCTTGGTAAAAGTTTGGTGCACACTTTACACTTGCTTATCGTAAAAATCTTGACATGGGTCATTTTCATTGATCCTATCCTACCCAACATTATCTGAGCCATGAAGCACTATCCAAATGAGCTTTCTTGGTCCAAACACCTTATATTATCGTAAGATAATCCATATCCATCCATCCATACACCTATTTAAGAATCCACCCATGACATTCCATACATTGCTAGACACTGGGGGCAGATATTTACATCTTGCTTTGAGAATAAATCTTGATCTATATCCTCCAACTTATGTGGTGATCCGAACATTGACAAACGTGAACTCAAATTGGTTAAAACACTTGTGAGCCAAAATCCAATTCACTAGCCCATGGCATATTTTGACAAGAGGACATTCCTTATCAAGCTTCACCTTTCATCGAACATCAATCCAAACAATCAATATCAGTCACATCTAACGCGTGCTTCAACGTCACATCAAATCATTCAAAAACAACTTTTGTTTGAATCCATGCTTCAATCCTGATCAATCAAATCCAATCAATCCATCATCATCTCGGGAAATCTTTCCTAGTCCTTGTGTTGCTTAACACTATCCTTGCATTGTTGTGTATCCTCAAAAATGTTATCATCATCAATCGATTGATCTGATCAATCAACCATAGCTTGGTTTTCAACAAAATCCCAAAATAGAGCACTGATAAGGTCACACATATCCATATCCAAAATATCAAAATTGTACACAAAATCCAAAAAAAATCATAAAATATCTAAAAACAAAAACACAAAAACATTTGAAAATCAAAAATCAAAACATTTGAAAAAACTCAAAAATACCAAAAAAAACCTCAAAACATTTCAAAAAACATCAAAAACATCCAAATATTTGAAAAAATTCATTCGTCTCATCTCACTTTTGCCCGCAATAAACATCACTCATAATAAACCAATCATCATCCCCAACCTTTGGTGAAACAATCGGAAACAAGTCTAGCAGGTTCAAAAGTGAAAACGTAATTGTCAAAGTCTCAAGTCTAGGTCAGTACGTAAACAAGTTAGTCAACTCTTTGTGTCAATAGCCTATCATCCAATCAGTCCCATATCAAAATCATCTGATATCATCATGTCCTAGGATGCATCCTTCCTACAATGGACATCAACATCAGGCATCACCGTAGTTTAGTCTTGGCTAGCGGTATTGAAGAACATTAGCTTGTTTGTTTACTTTATCTTTATCTATTGATTTATCTTATTGCGCTCATTCCAAGGACCTCTAGATGATGTCTAATCAAAAGATTTAGAGAGAAAGGAATGGGGCATTGATCATTATCTTTTGTTTGCTGTGCTTGTTGGACGTTCTTGTAATATAACTTGGCGAATACTTGCTTTGTTAGGTGCATCCTAGCAAAGTTTTTGTATGTCAAGTGTGAACAAGAATACTCCTATCTATTTTTTGAGTCAAAGTCCATCACACTAGGTACAACGCCATCCTAGTTCTTTATACTTTGATGCATCGTACCTATGTGTGTTATCAAACATAAGGTAATTGGCCCTTTGAAAATACCAACTCCTCGGCAAGTAATCGTCATCATCATTGTCATCATCTCATGTCTTGTTGGAATCCCTTATTTTCTTCTATCTCTTACTTTTCACACTAACATGGTACTATGACAGTTAATCAAAATTCATCATCATCAATGTATCCATCCTGCATCCACAAACCGTCAACACATTACACATTGCATATTGCATATCATATAGTAAGTATTAAATCATATCATAACATTGCACTTCCATCATTGCATAATATAGATTAGTTATTCTAAAGTATCATCTGCATCCATCATATCATAAAACATCCCATAGCATTATAAGAATTTGCATTCATTCTATCATAACATTGCATAAATCATCCCATAACACATATAAGCATCTACACATCATAAATTAAAAGCATCCATTTGCATCTCATAACCATCATATTCCATATATATCATTTCATCACATCATCATCATATCACATCATCATAAAAATGCATAAGAAAATATATTGAAAAAGAAATGCACATCATAAACATCATTCCATCATTGCATCACATTGCATCACATATAGAAAGTAAAAAAGCATCCATAAATATAATAAAACATTGCATCAAATCATCGTCATCTCATATCATATATATCATCAAAATATACATTGTCATGGTACAAATCAGGATCAAGTGTGGGTAATATATCAAAATAGGCACGAGGCTACCCATGGCCGATGACTGTCTACATCATCAAATCTATCTACATCAAACATTCAAGCTAAACTAATCTTGAACCTCTTTGTTGCGAGATTGACCTTCAAATTGAACCTTTTCACTCGATCTCTTGAGCGGGCAATATACCGGCATAATTCTTCATTCGCTAGGGCAACAGTGGGGCATCTGAAAAAATTAGAGAATTTTTGAATTTTGATCGAGACAGTTTATTCTTTGAACCAACGTAGCAAGTGCATCGCTTCAAAGAGGGGCAAAATGTAGACATGGAAAATGTACTGATTGACATTGCACATCTGATCCCGACTACTAACACCATTTCATCCTAAATTATCCCTCAGTCTAACCATTTAATCAAATACCCTTATTTGATTAAATTCATCAATCTTCCTCTCTTAATTAAATAAATCATTTATTTGATTAAGTCATTCTTTCTTGTTAATTAATTAAATCAATCTGATCTAATTATCCTTATTTAATTAAATAATCAATTTTATTTGATTAAATCCCTAAAGTCCATCTCATTAAATTAAATAAATTAAAACCTTATTTGATTTAATCTAACTTCAGCTCCTTTAATTAAATAAATCAAAAATCCTTATTTAATTAATCCTTTTATCTTATTCTTCTCATATTTGATTTAAATCAACCCATAAATCTAAGTCAAATTTGTCACATCATCTAATCCTTCATTAAATTAATTAACATTTGATTAATTTAATCCTAATTCATGTCCTCCTCTAGCTTTTGCCACTTGCACATGAAAATAGATTTAATTCATTTATTAAATCCCTATTTTCTCTCAACATGGCATAATAGAGAATATTCCTTCAAATTTGAATTCAAATCCAAGTGGCCTTTGTCCTTCCAACAAGGCATTTATTTCATCTTACATGTCCTTTTCCATTGAGCCAAGTGGCCATTACTCCATTTGACTCTCCCTCCACTTGTCATTTCACCATTTTCAAATTTCAAATATTGCATGTATGGGAACATTCATCAAAATGTGCACATCCTTCATCCATCCATCTCTTGACAAGTGGCACCTTGCCATTGGTTGAATGTTAGTCCCACATTGCTTCATTTTGGGCATTTCTCCAACTTGTCATTCTATAAATAAGAGGCTTCTTTCCTCATTTTAGCATCCACAATTTGAGCAAGCTTACTATACTCAAATTCATCTTCAAGCATTAGCATTTTCATCCATTTTATCAAGTTTATAGCTAGGTTATGAAAATTTTTCATCATGGAGCTCAAGTGAATCTTCATCAAGTGGATCAACCTTCATCACTCATCAATCTTGCATCATAGGAGTTGGGAAATGGCAAATTTTCACATCAAATTGGCACCAATTCCCCCATGGGATCAAGAGTTTTCTTTGCATTTGAATAAGATTTGATAGCTTTTGTTTATGTTTGTTTATGTTCTTCATCTCATTTCTTGTTCTTTGTAATTTAAATGGATTCCATGGGGAATCTTGATTCTTGCTTGCATATGATCTAACTATGTGTTTGTTTGTTGTGTTTTGCAGGTACTAGGATCTCGGTTCTACACAAAGAATTTACAATCACCTCCAAGATGCTTCTAGAAAATAATATTATTTTATTCCCAAGTGACTTTATGATATAATATTTTATTTTAGTCACTGTATTAAATTAATTAAATATAAAGCTATCTTATGATATTATTTTATTGAGATAACTTTACAAATAATTAATTTAATATTTATTCCCTTATTTCTCCTTTTATCCTTTGGGAATAAATAAAGGCTAAAATGATCTCCGGGTGGCTATTGAGGAGACATTACAACTTGTTAACCAACTTGTGACACGTATTGCGACATGTCATAAGAAATCTTTGAATGGAGATAATGGAGCTAGAATAAAATACTTGAGTTAGTGAGTGGATTATGTCATGCTTATGACATGTGGAATGGATATGTTATTTTTATCTTGTGAACTCATCTTGAGATTTGAGTGTTGGTTTTCTAACTAGGTATTTGGATGCCCACATTTTTGGGAAATTTTAGCTCATACTTTTGTAATTACCATTTGATGGTTTCTTGTATAACTTCTCCTATTTATTGGGTGCTTGAGATGGAGGTATTTGATTGTTGATTGGTAGGTATTATTATGTTGTTGAAATTTCTCTAGAGTTGTATGATGGGAATACCTTTGTAAGGGAATGTCCCTAATATTGTATCATGACCTTCTTATTTATAATATAATTGATTCATGTTTCGGATTGTGAGGTTTTTCTTCTAAAATAATCTTCCCCACTACACTTGTGTTACAGTATACTTGTTTGTATGTGTTTCTCATTTTTGTAATTGTAAAGATAAAATTTACACATTACTCCCCTCTAAGATTAGTTTAGGAAGTGTTTTTGCATATGTAGTACCCCTTCGTTTATGCTTATGCTATTTGCTGTTATGTTTTTACACTGTTAGACCTATGTTATTTTGTTGGATATTTTGATCGCTGGTTTTGAGCGACAGTGGATTTATTCTGTGACATGATGATACATTGTTTGGTGATTATTGTTTTCAGATATGATTTGATATAGCGTAGATGTTTACTTTTAGTTGATTATTGCTATGTACATGTTTATGATGGACTAATTGTTAATTTAATTCGTCAGTTTGTTGTGACGTGTATTGGTGTGGAGAATGGAATCGCATCACTCGCTTGCGAGTGCCCTGTGATATCTGTGATTTTCTCCGCACGATGTGTCTGTTAATGTTTTAAATATATATATATATATATATATATATATTTGTATGCATGTTATTGCTTGGTTGCAGGAATTGCAGGTACATGACACCGACTCCACCTAGGTACTCAGGTCTGAGCGTGTCAAGACTCAACGGATACGTTGATCGGGAGATAGTAGTTTGGTTCACCCTAGTCTAGCCTTTAACCCTAGTCTTAGTACTTTGTCTGTTTTAGTTCAGAGTCATAGGTTGTATTGTTTGTTAAATTTGGTTAATTTTTAATGATAGTTATTGTGTTTTAAATTATTGGTATTTAAATTAATGTTTAAATGTAGAAGAAATTACTTGCTTGATTATTTAATTAATTAATTAGCTTATTTGGTTAAATGGTTTGATTTTAAAAGATCAAACTTATTTAATTAAATTAAAATATTAAGTGAGTAAATAGTTATTTTTAAAAATTAAATAAATTGTGGAAAATGAATTAAAAAAAATGCATGTAAATTGAAATAATGGTTGTAAAATTTAAATTAAATAAATAATTGCATGCAAATATTGAAGGGAAAAAAATTGCCGAGAAGTTGTTAAAAGATATTTGCAACTTCTTGACAAGTGTGCAAGTTTCATTTATTGGGTTTGTTGGAAAAATTTGTTACGGAGGATATTTTGGATCTCAGAAAAACAGAGAGGTTCAATTTCCTCATGGGGAAATTATCAAAGCTTTGCAAAAAAATTCTCGCTGTGTAAAAATTTATTTTCTAAGAGGATTTGTTATTTTTCCTCTGGGGTTGTATATTTGTGGAAGATTTCTTGCCTGGTAGATTTGTGTGATTGGATATAGCTTTTGAGGAAGATTTGGAGGATTTCAATTTACAGACAAAAGATTCTCTCCAACTACCAAATCTTCTCAAACACAGGAAAGAGGTATTTATCTTTGTATATGATCTTGTTCTTTTTTATAAAAGATTTGTCTGAACAAATAATTGTATAATGAAATTTTGTATTTCTTCCCGGATACTCTTTCTTCTGTAAAAATAATTCTGTAGAAAATAAAATTTTCTTTCTGTGGAAATTGTTTTTAAAATAGTATCATTTGGAAGGATTTCTGTGATTATTCTTTGTTAAAACCTGGTTTAAATAAGTGGGGGTTTTGTTATGTAATTAAAAAAAAAACCCTATAGATGAATTATTATAAAGAATCTATTGTACAGTATAAAATTATCATTTCTGTTCCCTGTTGAAAATTCTTACCAGAAAATAAATCTGTCTGTATATTCTAAAACTGGTTGATCTTTATATATATATATATTAGGTTAAGATCTTTTTGTTAATGAAATTAATAAACCCCATAATCGCCGTACAGGCGGATTTTTGTATAGATATTATTCCTTGTTTATAAAAATTCAAAAATCGCCGAAATGCGTATTCCGCAGGAAAATATTTGTAAAAAAAAATTTAAGATAAATGGGGAGGGCCGAAACCCTCCCCACACTCCATATCCCATAAAGGGATGGGCGCAGCTTCCGTGGCATAACAGCTAGGGGCTACTGGGCGCAGCCCTGGAAGCGGCTGCGTCCTTCCCTTATGGAGGCCGTAGCAGGAATCCGCGGCTGTTAGGGTTTGTATTTTTTTTAAACGTATGAAATGTGATATTCGCCATTTGGTTTTTAATTTGATTTTTATGTTATATAATATGTGTTAATATATATATACTATATATAATATATTTATATTAATTATAATATATTATATATATATATATATAATATTACTTATATTATATATAGTTGATAGTTTTAATGATTAAGTATTATGTTTAGTTTGAAATATAAAATATATGTATATGTTTTAATACAATAAAATAATTATTTAAATAAAAACATTTAAATGGTTATTTTAATTAATTAATTATTTATTTATTTATTTTTATTAGAAAAATAATATTAGTAAGGTTAAAAAAATAAAAATTGATTTATCTAAATATGATATTTGCATTTATTAAACTGAAGCGATTTTTCTAACTGTGAAGGGCTATAAATTAGAATGTTTGAATATGTAAATCAATCATGTTGATTAATTTGTATTTTATATTTGATTGACTGGATTTAGTAGATCCAAATAGTAGGTGACTATTTTTCCTGATTTGTGTTAAAGTTGTGTTATTTAATTGGGGCAAATGGGAAGTGTTTTTGTTGTTTAAGTCTTCCAGACCTACTGTTAAATGGGGATTGTGTTTGTTAAAGTTATATTCTTGAGATAGCCAAGGTTGTGTACATGGTATTTGTGTGGTGATTGGACACCTGATTATATTCATTGTTGTTTATTTGAAAAGTGTAAGATTTTGTGTTATATTTCTGTACACCTTGCATACCTTAGTCAAGAAAACATAGATTTCCATGTTATGTTTAGGGGAGTGGCTACTTGTAAGGGCCAACACACAAAGTGGTGTCAGGGTAACTTACAATTAGTTAAGTAAGTCAGTGATAATTAAATGACACAATAGTTAGATTAAAACACTTAACAAGATGTACATGCCTCACTTATGACTCTAGAGCTACTACAGTCATGAGTATAAGTTGAGAAGGCCTGGAATGGCAAATCAGTGTCTTGTTCCTTTAAAAGACATTCGATTCCGCAACAGTATGCAATAGGGGTCGGGTTTCATAAGAGGTTACCAGGGTAACCCAAGGATTGGGGGCCGGAACCTAGGAAGAAACACTAGGGTAACCTTTGCAACGTTGTGATGACACTCCACCTAGAATAACATATAACCCTATTATGTGGTATAATCAATTGTCAAAATCTGGAAGCAATGTAACCATTAGAATGTTTTGTACTAGTGTCTAGGGTTAGTAGATTAGGTCTAGGTAACCTTATTACTATCTCCTAACACGGGGGGTGGACCTACGGGTACCACATGGTTGGGTGGAACGTGCACCTTACTCCGTTGGGTCCCCAGTTTTGTGATCATGGCATCGAGAGCTTCATGGATGGAGAGCTCGCATTTGGAACCTATGAATACTTCTTCAATGTAATTTTGTAAATTTGTATTGTAAAACTTCCCTCAATTGTTGTGAGGTGAACTCTTGTAATTGTAATCATTATTGAACTACCTCATCAGATGGATGAGAATTGTATATATTATCAAATGCAATGTATGAAACAAATTTGTACCATATACTATCTTGAATGGAATCCAATGTAATGCAATGTTTATCTTTGATGTTTATGTTAATGTTAATTAATATGTGCAATGCGAAATACTTAAGTCACTTATGGAAAACTCAAAGTAGTGTAACGTCGCATAGCTTAATGAATGTATGCAACTAATTAACTTAATAATTAAACTTTAAAAAAAATTATTACACCTTTATTACACAATTGCAACATTCTTAGGTTATTAAGACGGGGCATTACAGCATACCTTGCTTCCTTTCAAAAATATCACAATTTGTTAAAAACACCTTAAAAAGCATCTTTTGATGTTCTTTTTTTATGTTTCATATTCCCACTGAAATGTAAGGCATTAATATCTTAGATTTGTAATTGAAAACCATATAAAAAAGGGAAAAATAGGTCATACTCTTGTTTTTGGTGATCGAGGTGCCATGTTTTGACTGTTGCATAGTTGTTGAAGTAGAATAGTCCCATTAAGAGTGTTGGATAAGCTCCCATAACATGTGTGGGGGTTTGTTGTTGTATTAGCTTGTGTAAGCATTTGTAATTAATTTCTAATGGAAAAATGAGGATTAGTTACTCTAGAGTAGATTTTCTCCAAATAAAATTTATGTTTTCTATTTTATATATTTATGTTGTACACATATGTGTGCACATACACACATGTAATTTACACTTGATATAATTACTAAAATAACTATACTAAATAGATTAATGTAAAATATTATTTTATTGAGATCTTTACACAAATAAATCTTTATTTAAAACAAAAACTAATATAACTACCTCATTTACAAATAACCATATTTATAATTTTCATCTTCAACATTATATATTTTCATTTATTTTTTACAATTTAAATCTATATTATATTGTATCTAGAATCTAACTTTAAATCTACCATCTCTATGTAAAACTATCAAATATCTATATTTGGCACATAAGATTCATGGACATTGCAAGAACACATCCAATTTTAGAAATTATTTTTTCCTCAAAAGTCTTTTCCTTATCATTATCCAAACACTCCTCTTTGGATTCACATTTTGTTAATTTTTTTCTTTAGCTAAGATCTAAGTTCTTCCCTTTTCAAAATTTTTTATTTAGACTCATCGTATTTATTTACTACCAAAATTCAAAAAGAATAGATTTATTAATGATAGAAAATTGACTTACTTAAACCATTACTTCACAACTTCTATTGCTTATCTAAACTTAATTATTTAATTAAAATGCATATAATCTCCACTTCAATTGATAGTATAAATCAAATCAACTATCTAATAATAAAATAGTGCAAAACTTTTTCAAATTAGTTAAATTGTTCTATATGTAGCTTTTAAATTGATTTAATTTTTTGATATTTTGTTAAAAAAATTATATATAAATATAAAAATATTTATTGATCATTTTTTTTAAAGTTAACTACCAATTTAAATTTGGTGACTTTATATCTACCATTGGAGGAATTTTATCCCCATCCCAAGAAACTTGAACATACACACAAAGGAATTTTATCCCCATCCCAAGGAACTTGAACACACACATATATGATTTTTTTTATTGATCAAAGCTTCTTTAATTAAATGCCACCCAATGGACTTCACCTTGCCTACAAAAGATTCAAAAACACAAACAAAAATATGATATTTTTTTTATTAATCAGACTTATTGAGTTCATTGCTTTTGATATTCTACCCTTGAAGAGATTGCATCCCACCTTAAGATACTTGAATACACAAACATAATAGTTTGTATTAATCAAAACTTCTTAAATTAAAAAATTAATTTACAAGAATTTCATTTCTATTGGAGAAGGATTTCGTGTTTAGATGCATTCACTAAAAGAAAAAAAACATCGTGAAAAGAACCAACTTTTGTCTCTATTTGACGGAACATAAATGAATCATCATCCTCTTCCCTTTTCCTTCTCTCGTTGATCACCACTCATATCTAAATTTGAATGAAGAATCATCCTCTTCCTCTCCTTCCCTTTATACGAAATACAAAACTTCTTTCTGTATGAAATATTACAAGATAAGGATAAAAAGAACGTAAAAATGGACCCCCTAATTGTAGGGGAAGCTAAGACCCAACTTCCTTATTTAGAAATAGGAAATCCAACTTTTATTCGCGATGAACCAAGTCCAACCATTTTGATCAACATTTAAACATGGTATATAGATAGGAATTGACCCACAATGAACTTCATCCCCACATCCAAAAACATTTCATCCTCTTTTCTAACAGACTCAACTACATCACCATAAACACTCAAAACTATTACAACTCAACACTTATCATATGAAACAGCTTGAAAAATTAAAAAAATGGACGAACTAAAAGTGAGGTTACATATATGTATTTTTAATTCCAAGATACACGGCCATGTGCTTGAGATGTTCATTGCCGGAACGGACGTCCACATGAACTATAGTAGCTAGATAATCATCTCAGCTTGAGATAAAATTTTACAGGGAAGTATACGTCCATTATGTAGAGTTTTGCCATCTAATCAAATTTGAAAAACAATTTGGTGATAGGGGTATGATAGTTTTCCTTCGGACTTTGAATTTAGTCGATAAGGCAATCATTTAGATGAGAACAAAATAATATAGCTTCAGCATGAAAAGATTATGGACAAATATAAATTTGGAGGCGCTGAGATGCGGATGCACATAAGCTGATAAAATACATTTTCATAAAAATTTGGAAGTTGATAAGCTTCCACAACAGCTGACGAAGATTGAAGTCGACAACCACAACTTCATCAGGCCAAGGAAGGCAGCCATGGCATCTTTACGTGGATTTGGTATTTACAAAATTTTTCCTTACAACAATGTTCTTCATTCGATGCTTTCTCCTACCCAATTGTATTGAGGTCTTTGTGTGAAAAAATCATTCTGTTGCAGAATAGTGATGTAGCTTCCGTAGTAAACCAAGTAATGATTGTTAAAACTATCATAAATTGCCATTTCATTGCCCTGTTTACTTGCACTTAATATTATTTAGATGCCCACAAGAAGTAATCATTACATGGACCAAATTCTGCTTGCACAAGGGACAGTAACAGAAACCCACTGCAGCTTTGGATTAGTAGGCATTGATGTATATTATTTTTCCCAGTTGACATCTAAGTAGTTTCATTCAATTTCTTACAACGATTCATTTGCTTTGCCATCATTTTAACTGCTGGGGTAAGGATTTGCATGTTTTTTGATGGCCACTTCTTGATCTATTAATGGGTTCCACAAGGTTATAAGTAATCCAATTAACATGCACAGCGGGGCAATTCAAGTGGTGTTTATCGAACACTCAGACTACCAGAACTCTATACATTTTATATGAAGTAGCTAATTCAGTTTCAACCATAGTAGCCATGGATTAGCCAGAAACGATAAAATTTGTAAAATTTTGATTTGTTCTAGTTGAGGGAAGTATTTTCGTGTGTTTAATAATTTAACCGTAACAACCCCCTTTAGCTTGTCCAATAGAGACACTAGTGGGATACGAATGTTTACAAGTTTTTAGTCACTCTTGGGTTTGTCAATAGCGCCACCGGGTGCACACTCAGGCAAAGAGGCTTGTTCAGGCTTTGTGCGATTTGTATTTAATCCATCTGCACTTGAAGTGGTTGAGTTGTGGTCCAGTGGTAAATTGCCAGGAGTTGACAACTTCTGGGCCAGGTTCGATTCTCAGAGCACCCCTGCTTGTTCGAGTTCTACTTGAGAGCACAAATCAATCATTTTCTTCCAAGAAAAAGGAGTTAAGATAGCAGAATACAAAATCCTTTGGCATCGGAAGCTTTTGTTATGTTTCTTGTATGTCGTTCCCTGCCAACTCAACCATTTACCTTGTTATCAAATAGAAGTCTGAGACTCTGAAATCCTTTCCAGCACTGATTCTTCTATCTTATTGTTATAAATTAACAGTTTGAAATTATTTCCAGCAGTTGACTCTTCTACTTGGTATTATATGCCAAGAAAATACGTCCACCTAGCAAAAAATAAAATCCTTCTGTACCTGAAGCTTTTGCTCTGATTTTTGTAAGTCATAATTGGCCAACTCTACCGTATGCCTCCTCTTAAATTTAGAGGTTGAGATCATTTTCAGCACCTCAGTCTTCTACTTGGTCTTATTTGATGCATGGTCATGTTTAGGCACATACTTATATATAACACTACTTGTAGCAGAACCCAAGATGTGATCAAACTGCATGTATCAGACTAGAAGGGGGAATCAATATATGGATTAATCTATGTTGAACTGCAATTAAGTGTGACATATGCAAAATGCTAAAATGTCCGAATCTATGTTCTCTGCCTCTAAAGGGATTGAATCTGTATGCATTTATCTTCTATGGGGTTTATCTGAATTGCAATGCACAGAATTATAATTATATTATTGTTGAGTGTTTTTGGATTTGTGAAGAAACCACTCTCAAAGAAAATAATATCATTAGTTCAAATTTTAGGCAAATGTGCATTCTGTTGGTGGCATCTCAACATCCTTTTGGAGGAGTAATGAAAAGTGTAAGTCAAGTTGGTATCTATATTTTCACATTTGTTTGTTTTAAAAAAGATCAAAATGGTCCCCTGCATGAAGCTCTGGGGGATATTCTTCCTTTGCCTAATCACATACCTATCTGGAATCACAGCATTGTCTACAGTTACACATTAGATATCTGGTAGCTTATAGTAATAAATAACAGACTATACTAATCCCTGTGGTAGCTCAGTAAAATGCACATCTCCTATCGAGCCAATTTATTCAGTGACTTATTGGGCTTAGTTGATGAAAAACGGAATTGCTTCATGTGATGTTTCTTATATGGTTAGAGTGCAGGGTTCTCTACTGGTTTTTTCATTTACAATTGCCCTTGAAAATTTCACATGGATCGATGGAGAATATTTACTGGTATGTCTTGTGTGACCTAAACTTGGGTACAGAGACTTCGACATTGAACACCTTGGAGATGGTTCTTCTTAAAATCTTATATATAACATTGGTTTTAGAGAGTGAAATTGCTTATGGTTAGAATTTCCAAAGACACCATCATGGCTCCTATTCAAAGATCCAGTTAATATATGGTTATATGCTAGGTGTTTATAAAGTAGTGATAAGTCCTTTTGGATTTTGTGGTACATTTTAGTATTTTACAAACTGTCTCATATGTATATCTGCAAAAAATGAACACTAGCTATGCCAGTACATAAATATTAACTATTCAAGCTGGTAATATAAGACCTCAGCAGGTGTAGGATGTAGAGAGACAATCAGAAAATCATGTTGGAAGACAAGATTCCTTGGCCAAATACAAGAAAAGAACACTAGCTATACCAGTATATGAATATTAACTATTCAAGCTGATAACAAAAACCTCAGCAGGTGTAGGAGGGACGGAGACAGTCAGAAAATCATGTTGGAAGACAAGCGCTCCTTGGCTTCGTTGCCAATACTGCATCAATTAGTTGGGAGACTAACTAATATGTCTTTACTGTCAAACCCTGGACCAAATCATTTACCAACTTAATAAATATTCCATAGCAATATCAACCAACTAAGCTATCACATGGTGATTTTATAGATCTCCAATATCAAGAGAATTACCAAAATCCATTACTCTTAAGTCTTATATTTATAAAATGGTTTACAAATCCCCAGTAACAAGAGGATATACAATTTTCCATAATATATAATATCAAGGCATATCTGCAAGATACATTATAGACTCACAGTAACATGAGGATATAAAACATCCTTAAATATCTTATAATATCAACACATGATGATCTATGAATCCCTAATAACAGGAGGCTTTGTAGATGTTTCGACTGAAGTTCTCCCACAACAATACTTTAATTTGGTATAGTCATCTAATGGTCAATAGAAATACTATAATAGTCAACAACATTGTCATTGCAGTAAAAGCGCTAATGATGACCAAATTTAAGCACAAATTTACAAAGATAACTATAAGTCAACAGACAATACATTCAGTTTCCTAGTCAAATCAGAAGGCTGGCGAGTCAAACGGCAGAGAAATCTATTAACACAGCTAGTTACTGCAGAAATTTGGCTAAAGCATTAGATAACAGCAAAATTTCATCGTCAACAAAGCATATTCCTTGGTCAAATGTGTAATGGTCACCCCTGATTTTTTTTTATATGTTTTTCCAGATTGATTTCCAAACAGCTCATACAAGCACATATGCTATGCAAATTGTATAAACACCATACTAAAGAAATTAGCAAAAATCAGACTTCCAACTGCTGCAATAAATAACAGTAATTTATTCTTCAACTGCTGTTACAAACTGCATAAACCAAGAACAAGGCTAGAGATACCTTAGAGGTTATCTACCATAACAAGTATTACATAGGATGTAAATACCTCACAGTGATTTGTATTAGGGACCATAACAGTCCTGCTGTGCATGATCATTTGAGTGATGACAGTCATGTATAGGGTCTGAAACTTCAATCGGCACTCCCTCAAAGTTGCCCAACTATAGCCAAGGTGCTTATGAGGCCCTTCCCAACAACTCCATGTAATGCTAAATAGCCCAGACCTGAAGATTTGGCATTCATCCACAATAAACTTGTAATCTGAATAGTCTTCTTCAACTCAGGTCTGCTGTAGCTGCACAAAGACCTTCAGACTTTCAACCCAACTCCAAAAATGACCTACTATAACTGTATGACCAGGTCAAAGGGGCAATCTGCTCTATAAATTCATAACCAGCATTAAAATTCCCAAAAAACACCTGCAATGGGGGTGCCCAATGTAAATTTTAATGATCAGATTTAATGCACAGAAAATTAATTCAAAATCAGACAATAATACAGCAGATACCCTGGGAAAACCCTCCTCTTGAGGGAGAAAAACCCAGCAACAAAGATCTCTCTTATATATATAAAAATAGTGGCAACAATTCTCTTTACAATGAGGCCAATCACAAGGCCAATCTTCAGCACCTACACAAAATGCAATGACAGATAAATAATCTGCACCTCCTTAATATCTAAATCTGCCCTTGAAGAAACTCGCAACCTGCTCTTGAAGATATTCGCACTTGAATGAAGTAATAAATCGAACTTGCTTGATGATGACAAGGAATGAAATGATCTTCTATATATACATATTGAAGGAGAGGTTGCACCTCTTCAAGAGATAGGTCGGCCAATATAATTACAAATAATAAATGCTAATTTCAAGGAAGGTCGGCCATCAATAAAGTTTCTTCATGGATAATCGCGCCAATATATAAGAGATTTGTCACTTCACAAAATCGTGTATAATAATTAAATAGGCCATGTCTATCATTTAATTATTATCTCCATGTAGTCTGGTTGGAAGGATTCGCCTGAAGCTACAATCATCATTAACACTCCCTCTCAGCTAGGGAGAGAACTTCCAGCTACACAAGACATATCACCTCAACGTGATGTCTATCACATTGGCTACAACCAAATGTGAAAAGAAGAATATCACCTCAATGTGATATTAGATATCGCCTCAACACGATATCAACCATAATGGCTACAACCATACTATGGTGTGTACAAGTGTTCATCACTTGCGTGATGTTGTCACCTCAACATGACATTCACAAGTACAAGATGTGTCATGGAGTCTCACACATGACATCCACCATGACTTAGGCTCAGAGGGTGGATACAAGGGCTTTCACCTCAAATCTCAAAGAGAAATGCATTAAACAAGGGATTTCACCTCGAACTTCTCTCTCAGAGAACTCATTAAACAAGGCTCACTGATACTGAGACTCTTACTCAGTCAAGGCTGGATTCTCCTGATACCAAGCTTATCTCGAAAGTACACAAACTTTATCCTGGCGAGAGGCTTGGTGAGAATGTCTTGATCTCAACATGCTTGGTTCATTACACATTGACAGAAGGCATCACACAATCACAATAGAACCAATTGATTAGCAATCCAAACTCAGAATCCTCACATTGTAATCTAGGACTTCTAATTCTTTTACCAGAAAGATTCTCTACCAAGGCTTTAAATTCCTTAAACCTATCTAACACTTCCTCAGACTCTTTAGTTTTCAAAAAATAAATCCAAGTCTTCCTAGAGTGGTCATCAATAAACAAAACATAATACAAGAATCCACTCGAAGACGGAACAGACATAGGACCACATAAATCAGAATGAATAAGGTCTAAAATACACTTAGATCTATTTTCTCTACTATGAAAGGGGGCTTTTATATTCTTACCCAATGCACAGCCCTTGCAAGTACCTTTGTGCTCCTGGTTGAACTTAGGAAGGCCCGACACCATCTTCTCCAGGATAGGTAAGGCTCGGAAGTGTAGGTGAGCCAATCTATGATGCCAAAGATCACATAGACTTGAAGAGTCATGAACCAAAGCTTGTAAAGAACATGTGCAGACCTTGTAAAGGTTTTCATGTCTAACTCCAATTACTTGAGCATCCTTGAAGCTAGAGTTCTCCATCCATACTAGAACTTTGCCTTTGGAGAAGGCAAATTGATATCCTTTATCTTCCAAAGCTGAAATAGAAATAAGATTGCGCTTGATTCTAGGAACATAAAGAACATTACTCAACTGAAGTGTGATGCCGGAATCCAAATGAAGTGAAGAGGTCCCAATTCCTTTCACGGAGTAGCTGGCATCATCTCCAATGATGATTTGTTCGGAAGACTCCTTCTCCACCAAACTTGAAAAGTGCTCCTTAAAACCGGTGATGTGACGTGAAGCTCCACTGTCGATTATCCAAGTGTTGGTGTCGGAAGGTACATTGCTTGATAATGCTGAATAGAACAAATATTCACTTGAATCCTTTTGTGGAGAGGCATCATCAACATCCGCAACGATGACTTGTTGCTTAGGTCTAGTTGGGCAATGCTTAGCGAAGTGCCCAAACTTATCACATCTAAAGCATTGAATCTTGGACATGTCTCTCTTCTTCTTGAAGGGAGGTGCATCATCATTTCCCTTGTCTCGATTCCTTTTGAAGAGACCCTTCCTTCCATCTTTTCCTTTCTTCTTTGAAGTATGGGAGGCGAGAACATGAATGTCTTCATTCTTTGAACTTTGACCAACGCCTCTTGCCACCAACCTTGATTCCTCTTGAATGCAATCAGATCTTAGGTGATCAAACTTAGGCAATTTCGATCTTGCACTGATTCCCTGAATGAAGGATTCCCAAGACAAAGGTAGACGATTGAGAGCGAGCATGGTCAAGTCTTTGTCATCAACCATATGTCCTATTGTTGAGAGCTGATCTCTCAAATCTGAAATCCTCATGAAGTATGCAATAACAGATTCTCCCTTTGACATCTTCACATGATGCAATTGATGCTTTAGTGCAAGTACTCGGCTGGTATTGTTGATTTCGTACATCTCTTCGAAGGTCTTGAGCATATCTCTCGCTGTCTTCAACTTAGAGATGATAGGAACAATATGATCCTTGACGGAATCAACCAATATCTTCATTGCTTTAATGTCTTTCTTAACCCACTGCAACTTTTCTTCTTCCTCCTCAAGTTCAGGAACGCTAGACTCCACGAACTCACCCAAGTCATTTTCACGCAAGGTAAGCATGATCCTAAATCTCCATGAAGTGAAGTTAGATGCTCCCTCGAGTCTATCTTCAACCTTCTAACCATTCACCATCTTGACTAATGTAGACAAATGAACAAGTAGGGTATGCTGATTAGCAATAATCTGATCACGATCCTCTCAAACCCGCTCTGATACCATGTAAATTTTAATGATCAGATTTAATGCACAGAAAATTAATTCAAAATCAGACAATAACACAGCAGATACCCTCGGAAAACCCTCCTCTTGAGGGAGAAAAACCCAGCAACAAAGATCTCTCTTATATATATAAATAGTGGCAACAATTCTCTTTACAATGAGGCCAATCACAAGGCCAATCTTCAACACCTACACAAGATGCAATGACAGATAAATAATCTGCACCTCCTTAATATCTAAATCTGCCCTTGAAGAAATTCGCAACCTGCTCTTGAAGAAATTCGCACTTGAATGAAGTAATAAATCGAACTTGCTTGATGATGACAAGGAATGAAATGACCTTCTATATATACATATTGAAGGAGAGGTCGCACCTCTTCAAGAGATAGGTCGGCCAATATAATTACAAATAATAAATGCTAATTTCAAGGAAGGTTGGCCATCAATAAAGTTTCTTCATGGATAGTCGCGCCAATATATAAGAGATTTGTCACTTCACAAAATTGTGTATAATAATTAAATAGGTCATGTCTATCATTTAATTATTATCTCCATGTAGTCTGGCTGGAAGGATTCGCTTGAAGCTGCAATCATCATTAACACCCAAGCTAGGGAAGACTATGGTAGAACACACAAAATGATCTCTTTCCATTTCATGAAGATATGAGCTAAATCATTGTTTCCCAGTTACTCAGAAAATGCATTTCCAGATCTCAAAAAATCAGTAACCAAATGAGAGCTCAAACTCATATTTATAGAGTGAGGGAAGAATTAGGGCAACTTGAATTTGAATTTGAATATTTTTTCTTCTCATTTCACTTTATGAAATGACATGAAATTTCCCTAAGAGGGGCGTCCAACTTTTTGCCTCCAAAATTTCACTTTTCATTTTTTTTAAAATTAACACATTTAGGCGTCCCACCTTATGAGGCATAGCATTAGCCTTAAAAAGTAACAAATAACCTCCCTTTTAGGCGCCACACAAGGAGAAACATTGGCCCTCTTTTAAAAACATCACCTTACTAGGTCAAGGGGTACACTTCATGAACCCGCGCCCCCCCTCACTTAAGTTTTAAAGCAATATTATAAAACTTGAAGTGATAATAATCAAATATTAATCCATCCACTATTAAAACTCACCAAGGCCATAACTGGAAAGCACTGTACTGACTGAAAGAGGAATAGAGGTCAAACCAGGTGCTAAAAATAACACTTACTAAAAATAGAAATTTTCTAAAAATAGTGAGTCCAATCTCCCAATCCAACCAAACTGGAGACCAATCAGAACTTACTAAAAATAGCCACTCTATTGGAAAGGACCCAAAAAAAACCCAAAAAAACCCACAAAAGCTCATTGGTAATCTCAATTAACTCCTCAGAACATGTTGACATGAACCCAAAAGGTCAAGGACAACTGCACTATTGGAGAACCTAAAAATGGGGACATTATAGTCCTCCCTTCCCAAAGATTGCTTGTCCTCAAGCAATGCCAATATAACCCCACAATTAATAGACTGAACCAAACTAAAACCAAGAGTGATCCCAAGGTCCCAAATCAACCTAGGAGATCTGTAGCTCCATCTACTCAAAGCATTGTCTTGTTGGACACCTATGCAAGAGACCTCCTGAAAACTACTGGTAAAAAGATTAATCAAATATTGCAAAAGCTCAGTCAACTCCTTAGGGAATTGCTCTTTGAGGAAACCAATCCAAGGCACCATAGGAATAAGCTCGAGAAAGTCAACATCGACTCTCTCATTCCCAACAACTATAGGACTGCAAACCAATGTGATCCCAAGGTTCCAAGTCAATCTCAGGGAAGAACCACCATGCTAATGCTACGCCACTCTGATCATTACTGTAAAACCATCATGCCCAGACTGCACTCTCCTCTCTTGGAGCCCCCAAAAGTAATCATTATCAAAATCCAAACTGGAATACTTGAAAGGGCTGAAATCTATACCATAAAACATATCCTACTAAGGCATCTCAGTGAAGTCCATATCAATAGTCCCACTGCCCGACTCGACCTTGGGCAATGAAAAAGGAAATCTGCTCAACCATAAAACATAAAACTCAACATATCCCTTCATTATTGTAAATTTTAATGATCAGATTGTATGAACAGAAATTAATTCAAATCAGACACAATAACACATCAGGTACCCTGGGAAAACCCTCCTCTTGAGGGAGAAAAACCCAGCAACAATATATCACTTATATATTGAATTGTCACTAGAATGATCTTACAGTAGGGCAAGATACAGGCCCAAATACAAGCATCAAGAGATGATGCAACACAGCAATAAGAGAACACAGTTTTTTGAAGAATAACTCAGGCTTTCAAACAACACAAAATTGCCTTGATGAATTCGCACTTAGACTATGATAGATACAATCGAACTTTTCTTGATGGTCTACAAGGAGAATACCATCAAACATATATACAACATAGATAGAATGACGTGTCTCTTCCCAAACAGGTTGGCCACAAGAAAGAGTACATCCAAAAGAGAGAACACGTCTTTTAGAAAGTTGCGCCCTTGAGAGGAAGGAAGTCGGCCTTAATAAATTGTATCTCTTCATTCATTCGTGACTCTTTGTTAATGATGTCTCTTCATAACATATGTCGGCTTTAACAAATAAGGATGACTCTTCAAAAATCGTGCCTCTTGAACACTCAATAAATTAAATAGACAAAGGCTACTCATTTAATTTATCATAACAAAGGAGATCGCTGGAAGTATGCTATAGACGCTGCTCAAATAACATCAACACTCCCTCTCAGCTAAGGAGTATACTTCCAGCTGCACAAGACATATCACCTCAACGTGATGTCCATCACATTGGCTACAACCAGATGTGAAAAGAAGAATATCACCTCAACGTGATATTAGATATCGCCTCAACACGATATCAACCATAATGGCTACAACCAAACTATGGTAAGTACAAGTGTTCATCACTTGCGTGATGTTGTCACCTCAACGTGACTTTCACCATGACTCTCTCAGAGGGTGAAACACAAGTACAACATATGTCATGGAGTCACACATGACATCCACCATGACTCAAGAGGTGGAAACAAGGGCTTTCACCTCAAATCTCAAAGAGAAATGCATTAACAAGGGCTTGCACCTCAAATTCCTCCGTCTCAGAGAAAATGCATTAACAAGGGATTTCACCTCAAACTTCTCTCACAAAGAAGAACTCATTAAATAGGCTCATCGAGACTCTTTCTCATCAAGGTGGATTCTCCACCATACCAAGCTTATCTCGAAAGTACACAAACTTTATTCTGGTTAGAGGCTTGGTGAGAATATCTGTCGTTTGCTCATCAGTGCTCATGTACCTCAACTGTACAACCTTCCACAGTACCATATCTCTAATATAGTTGTACTTGATCTCAACGTGCTTGGTTCTGTCATGAAACACAGGATTGACAGAAAGCTTCACACAACTCGATTGTCACAATGAATGATAGTAGGCTCCATTGATTGTCCAAACAATCTGCAAAAGAAGCTTATGAAGCCACCTGCTTCCAGCGTTGCCATACAAGCTGCAATATACCGCTGTACTCAATGCCTGATCAGCACTTTTGCTGGAAATCATGAGAACCCAAACTGAAGCAACAACTAGAGGTGCTCTTCCGATCTGTGACACACCCTGCCCAATCAGAATCTGTATAGCCATGTAACTCCAAGTTTGCATCTGAAGAATACCTCAACCCATATCCAACTGTGCCGCGCAAGTATCTCAGGATATGTTTAGCTGCAACAAGATGTATCTGTCTCGGATCACACATAAACTGGCTAAGTGCACTTACTGCATAGCAAATATCAGGTCTAGTGTTAACTAGATACATCAAGGATCCAATTAGCTGTCTGTACAATGTAGGATCCACCAAGTCTGAACTAGCTGCAGCCTCCTTCAACTTATGTAGGTTGGTCTCCATGGGTGGAGACATGGATTTGCAATCCATCATACCAAATCTCTTAAGTATATCAATGGTGTATTTCCCTTGACTTAGAATCATCTCATATGATTTCTGCCAGACTTCTAAGCCAAGGAAGTAATGCATGAGCCCAAGGTCCTTCATCTCAAATTCAAAAGTCAACTCCTTCTTACACTCATGAATCAGGTGACCTTCTCCAGTAAGGATCAGATCGTCAACATATAAAACCAAAATTAATGCATCACCATTGATTACCTTGAAGTAGAGATTTGAATTAGCATCATTCTTCAAGAAGCCCAAACTTGACAAGTACTGATCAATCCTTTCATACCATGCACGAGGAGCCTGCTTAAGACCATACAAGGCCTTCTTCAGCTTGCAAACATGTGACTCCTTCCCATGAACCTCAAATCCATCCGGTTGCTCTATGTAAACCTCTTCCTCAATCACTCCATTGAGAAAGGCTGTCTTCACGTCCATTTGATGAATCTTCCATCCTCTAGATGCAGCAATAGCGATGATGGTTCTGACAGAAGTATAGCGAGCAACAGGAGCAAATGTTTCTTCATAATCAATTCCCTCTTTTTGAGAAAATCCACGAGCCACAAATCTTGCTTTGTATTTTTCAATGCTCCCATCTGCAGCATGCTTGATCTTGAAGAGCCATTTAGAAGATACCACAGATTTTCCCTTGGGTCTAGGAACAATGTCCCAAACATCATTTTTAAGAATTGACTGATACTTTTCTGTCATAGCGTCTCTCCAAACCTGATGTTTAGATGCTTCCTCAACACAAGTAGGCTCAGATTCTATAATCTAACTCATTAAGGCAACATAACTAGAGAACTTATGTGGCCTTTTACTTTCTCTGAATGTGCCTCTAGGAGCTGCAAAACTTTCAGCCTCTTGCATAGTACGTCTGGCCCATAGAGGTCTCTTTCTCCCAATAACAATGTCAGTAGGCCCATCAGTAGGTTCCAAGGGTTCAATAGGATCAATGTCTTCTTTTGGTTCTGAATTCTCCCTCTGAATCTCAGGAGTATGGTCAACTTCCATATCCTGAGGAGACTCTTCATTATCGATCTCCATATGAATGCCCCTGGATCTCCTGAATGCAACATCTTCCTCGAATGTGACATCCCTACTAATCTCGATCAACTTCTGTCCTGGAATGTATATTCTGTAGGCTTTTGATGTCTCACTGTAGCCCACAAATATTCCCTTCTTGCCAGAAGGCTCCAACTTAGTTCTCTTTTCCTTTGGAACATGAACATAGACAGGACTGTTGGTTGAATATTTTGTAAACTTAGGAGGTTTAGCAAAATGGTGATTTCAACACAGTGTGTGAGTTAAACTCTCCTTTACAATTTTTGCTTTCACATGTAACATGGCAAAACAAAATACATAAAACATAACAGAAGTAAATTATATGTCATCCTCTATCAATGAAGTCATCATGTTGCTACAAACTGCTCTTTAATCAACTGTCTTTTCCTTTTCACAATTTTAAGATGTCTTGATTTACTGTCCTATCTCAATAGACCTGTATAGGACTACCTTTGCATGTTACTAATTTCCATATGTAAGAAGATCTTTTGATGAAGAATATCCTTTTTAAAGATCTCTTGGAAATATCATCACTTTCCCCTGGCATGAATGTCCTTCATTTTGTTCAATTATTCTTCACTCTTCATAGATCTCTGTCTAGCTTTCTTGTGTTATCCTTGCACATATCTGTGATCTATCTTTTTACTTCTAAGACTCCTGAAAGTCTGCACTTTAGGACTACTGCTGCTTCTCTTCACAAATCAATTCCTCTTGCATTTTGATGGAAACATCTTTCTGATAGGTCATTTCAACATGATTGCTGTATAAGTATGCTAGCACAAAACATTTCAACAGTTCTCCTCCCTAACTCTGTGAGACATTTTTCATCACAGGCAACAAAGTCCCTACCAAAATCGTTACCTGAACCTCCATCTTTTGTATGATTTTGAGGGCCCTTGTCATCCTTCAATGGCGGCAATGATTCAGATGCAGCCTTTTCGAGCAAAGATAACACATCATCAGCTAGCACAAACACATCTTTTGTACGCAAACAACAAGTGATGATATAGGCCCATACTTCTACTTTTCCCTTATTGTTTGCATTTTGGCACTCAAGAGCTTTGTAGCCACTATAGAGAGCATCCATAACTAATGTAGATGTAACTTCCTTTTTATTGAAAAAGCGCTTTACAACCTGTTTAAGAATGACATCTGTTTTCTCTCTTGACATACAATGCTGCTCATCTTCATTAACCGCTAATCAAAAAGTGTCAAAACTTGACCATTTTGTTGTGTCTTCTCTTAGTTTTCCAATCTTTTCCCGCTTCTCCTCCACAAACCATCTACAAAATTGCTTCAACATTAGTTATATAAACACGAACTAACTCTCTTTTGTATTGGCAATCATGGTAATAAAAAGGACGGTGTGGATTTTCCCTCTTGAAAAACCAATTCATTCTTAAAATCTTCATGTTCAGGTCTGCAACTTTGTATGACTGTTCCTGAGCATAGAACATTCATTACAAGTGACTTACTTGCAATTCGGGTTTTGGAAGAGACATTGCAAGTGAATACCAACTTGTAAAGAGTAATTTCTTAATTGCAAGTAGGAGGAAATAGGAAACCATTGCAAGTTTATTTCCTTGTGCTAACTTGTAGTTGCATTTTAGACAAAAATACCCTACTTGTAATGATTGGAAAAAAAAATCCCGATTACTTTCTAGGGCATTTTATTCTTTTCTTCTTTTCTAGAAAATGGTAATGAGATGAAATGAAATGTGAATGTGAAATGAGATGAAGGTCAAATGGAATAGAATGAATGAAGGGCGAATGAAAGATAAATGAAAATAAGAAATACTTTTTTCAGCAATGAAATACGTTTCTTATTGAATGGCATTTGAATGAAAGAATGCGTTAGAAATCAAGGCAAAGAAAAACGCATATGGAATGAAATGGAAGGCGTTAGAAATATAATGGAAAACGCATTTCGCATGATGAGAAAAACGTTTTCAGCAAATGACGTTTTTCATTGAAAGAGAAAAACACGTTTTGCATCTCAAGAACATTTCTCACAAATGCAGATTCAAATACACACAATGGCGCCCAAAAAGCAGGAGATTCAAGACATTAAAATGAAGATAAACAACAAAAATAAAGAGGAACAAACCTGCAACAAGAGAAATCGGGTTTTTTATTACACCTTACAAGCTCATTTTTGAGAAATCGGGTTTTTCATGACACATTGCAAGCTTAAAAACTCAAATCGGGTTTTTTATGACACCTTACAAGTTACCTTTCATCAAAAACATTTAAATCGGGGTTTTGAGAACATGATGCAAGTCAAAATAAAAGAAGTCAGACTTTTTTCAAGCATTTGCAAGTGATTTTTAAGTGATTACAAATAACTTTAATGAAAATCGGGCTTTTAATGAGCATTTGCAAGTTACTTTAAGAGAAATTGGGCTTTTAATGAGTCATTGCAAGTAAAAATAAATAAAATCAGAACTTTTTAGAGTAGTTACAAGTGCTTTAAGTGAAATCGGAACTTTTAATGAGTCATTGCAAGTAAAAATAAATAAAATCGGAACTTTTTAAAGTAGTTACAAGTGCTTTAAGTGAAATCAGAACTTTTTCAAGTCATTGCAAGTAACTTAAGTGAAAAAGTCACTTGCAAAGAACTTAAAAAGTTCCTACACTTGCAAGTTATTCAAAAAGTTCCTAAAAAGGCTTTTATTTTTAAAAAAAAAAAAAGAAAAAGAAAAAGAAAATAAAAACAAAGTGACTTGCAATAGACACAAAAAGTTCCTATTATTGACTTGCAGTCAAGCTCAAAAACTCCTACTTGCAGTGATGTCAGAAAAACCCGAAATTGACCAAAAACACACTAAAAATGACTCAGAATTTCACGAAAACGGACGAGAATAAGTGAAAAGTGGTAACCCAAAGGACTGTAGACCTAAAATTGAGATTTTCTAATCTTTGCACCTCATAATATGTGCCTTAGAAGAGAAAATCTTCAAATTTTATCAAAATTTTGATTAGTTATCCCGATTTTTAACAAGTCAAAAATCTGGGACAACAAGGACATCCAAAGATCCTCAAATGACTGACTTTAGGCTTCTTCCCTGTAAAGGCTTCCTCCAGAGTCATATTCTCCAAGATCTTATGAGGACTTCTGTTCTATACATATACAGCTGTCCTGGAAGCTTTTTCCCATAAGAAGGTTTGCAAATCTTGATCATGGATCATGGCCTTCGCTGCTTCCACGATCGTCCTGTTCTTTCTTTCCGCAACACCATTCTGTTGAGGATTATAGGGGACACAAAACTCCCTCTTAATCCCTGCATCAATACAAAAATTCCGAAAACTGCCAGAGGTGTATTCTCCACCATTATCAGATCTGAGGACCTTAGTTCTTTTACTAGAAAGATTTTCTACCAAGGCTTTCAATATCTTAAACCTATCTAACACTTCCTCAGACTCTTTAGTTTTCAAAAAATAAATCCAAGTCTTCCTAGAGTGGTCATCAATAAAAAGAACATAATACAAGAATCCACTCGAAGACGGAACAGACATAGGACCACATAAATCAGAATGAATAAGGTCTAAAATACACTTAGATCTATTTTCTCTACTATGAAGAGGGGCTTTTATTTTCTTACCCAAAGCGCAGCCCTTGCAAGTACCTTCGTGCTCCTAGTTGAACTTAGGAAGGCCCGACACCATCTTCTCCACGATAGGTAAGGCTTGGAAGTGTAGGTGAGCCAATCTCCGATGCCAAAGATCACATAGACTTGAAGAATCATGAACCAAAGCTTGTAAAGGACGTGTGCAGACCCTGTAAAGGCTTTCATGTCTAACTCCAATTACTTGAGCATCCTTGAAGCTAGAGTTCTCCATCCACACTAGAACTTTGCCTTTGGAGAAGGCAACTTGATATTGCGCTTGATTCCAGGAACATAAAGAACATTACTCAACTGAAGTGAGATGCCGGAATCCAAATGAAGTGTAGATGTCCCAATTCCTTTCACGGAGTAGCTAGCATCATCTCCAATGACGACTTGCTCGGAAGACTCCTTCTCCACCAAACTTGATAAGTGCTCCTTAAAACCAGTGATATGTCGTGAAGCACCACTGTCGATCAGCCAAGTGTTGGTGTCGTTAGGTACACTGCTTGCCAATGCCGAGTAGAACAAATATTCACTTGAATCCTTTTGTGGAGAAGCATCATCAACATCCGCAACGGTAACTTGTTGCTTAGGTCTAGTTGGACAATACTTGGCGAAGTGCCCAAACTTATCACACCTAAAGCATTGAATCTTGGACATGTCTCTTGGAGGTGCATCATCATTTCCCTTGTCTCAATTCCTCTTGAAGAATCCTTTCCTTCCATCTTTTCCTTTCTTCTTTGAAGCATGGGAGGCGAAAACATGAATGTCTTCATTCTTTGAACTTTGACCAACGCCTCTTGCCACCAACCTTGATTCCTCTTGAATGCAATCTGATCTTAGGCGATCAAACTTAGGCAATTTCGATCTTGCACTGATTCCCTGAATGTAAGATTCCCAAGACAAAGGTAGACCATTGAGAGCAAGCATAGTCAGGTCTTTGTCATCAACCATATGCCCTATTGTCGAGAGCTGATCTCTCAAATCTGCAATTCTCATAAAGTATGCAATCACTGATTCACCTTTCGCCATCTTCACATGATGAAGTTGTTGCTTCAGTGCAAGCGCTCGGCTGGTATTGTTGATTTCGTACATCTCTTCCAATGTTTTGAACATGTCTCTCGCTGTTTTCAACTTAGAGACGATAGGCACAATATGATCCTTGACGGAATCAACCAATATCTTCATTTCTTTAATATCTTTCTTCACCCACTGCAACTTCTCTTCTTCCTCCTCAGGTTTAGGAACACTAGACTCCACGAACTCACCCAAGTCATTTTCACGCAAGGTAAGCATGATCCTAAATCTCCATGAAGTGAAGTTAGATGCTCCCTTGAGTCTATCCTCAATCTTCAAACCGTTCACCATCTTGACTAATGTAGACAAATGAACAAGAAGGGTATGCTGAATAGAAATAATCTGATCACGATCCTCTCAAACCCGCTCTGATACCATGTAAATTTTAATGATCAGATTGTATGCATAGAAATTAATTCAAATCGGACACAATAACACAACAGATACCCTGGGAAAACCCTCCTCTTGAGGGAGAAAAATCCAACAACAATATATCACTTATATATTGAATTGTCAGTAGAATGATCTTCTTAGAATAGGGCAAGATACAGTCCCAAATACAAGCATCAAGAGATGATGCAACACAGCAATAAGAGAACACAATTTTCTAAAGAATAACTCAGGCTTTCAAACAACACAGAACTGCCTTGATGAATTCGCACTTAGACTATGATAGATACAATCGAACTTTTCTTGATGATCTACAAGAAGAATACCATCGAACATATATACAACATAGATAGAATGATGTGTCTCTTCCCAAACAGGTCGGCCACAAGAAAGAGTACATCTAAAAGAGAGAACACGTCTTTTAGAAAGTCGCGCCCTTGAGAGGAAAGAAGTCGGCCTTAATAAATTGTATCTCTTCATTCATTCGTGACTCTTTGTTAATGATGTCTCTTCATAACATATGTCGGCTTTAACAAATAAGGATGACTCTTCAAAAATCGTGCCTCTTGAACACTCAATAAATTAAATAGACAAAGGCTACTCATTTAATTTATCATAACAAAGGAGATCGCTGGAAGTATGCTATAGACGCTGCTCAAATAACATCAACAATTATGTCCCTAAAATGAAGCTGATCAATAACTATCAAGGGGCTAGTATAGAAGATGTTAGCAAAACCATTTCTAAAATTAGCCACCCAGGGAAAACATCTACAGCCAGAAACTAAAAAAATATTGACACTTTATCTCCAAGTATCAAAGGGGGAACCCCAAGTACTCCAACGCACCCAACATATTGCAATCATCAAGGAATCATCTGAGGATATGCATATCAACATCATGAAATGACTGCACTAGCCAATACTCACCCAAGTGGAAGTTGAAATTAATTTAATTGTACCTGAAAGATCTCCCACAATTGGCTACATCATAGCCTACAAGAGCTCAAAATCTATTTGCCCATAGACTGAATTCACTATCAATAGTGTGGAAAGGCAAGGGCAGCGGTGATCAATATGAAATCCTTTTGAAAACATAGGAGTCGTGAGCATGGAAGTAGCTAAAAAGTCATCTCCTATGACTAGATCATCTCTACCATTCAATGCAAACCACAAAACACTCTACTGCAAGATTGGAAATTCATACAAACTCATCTGTGTGTCAAGAATTAAAGTCCTGTGTAAGCTGATTGGAAAGTGGATATTGGTAACAACTCTGAAATTTTTCCCACAACTCCAATCTTGACTCATCGCCTCATTGTTGGAAACTTTACCTGGGTCCCAAATCCTATGATCAACTCTAATCTCTTCACTGAGATCAAAAAGATCTCCATCATCTAACTCAAAGAGTGGATTATCAAATGTCAAATCAGCACTCATCTCAAAAAGTAGGTTATCAATCAATTAAAGATTATCATCAAGCTCAAATCAATCATCTTGCTGATCCAATCCCATTTTCTAATTTCTTGGGACAATTTAATAAATCAAACTCCTCATGAATGCAATCAAGTTCTTCCACTACCTACTTGATCACAATTGCCCTTTCCCGATTCTCTTGTTCCCTGTATTGTTCAACAACCAAAATTTGTTTTTTTGCTTCTAGAAGAGACATTTGAACATTCTTCAAGGAATCCTTAGTTGCACTAAGCCCCACTGTAAACTCGTCGACCTTAGCCTTGGTTCATTGTATAAATTTAATGCCTGATCTGCAATCTTTGTAGCCATATCTCTATCACGGATCATGTGCAAGTAGGCTGTTTTAATTTCTTCCATAGTGTTCATTGTTTGCAAATCAGCAAGGGGAATATTAAGCTCATTTTGACCTCTTAGTGCTTTTTGAATTATGTTTTCCACATGCCTATGTGTACTATCTAGTCTAGATAAAACTTTACTTCATTTTCAGCAGACACCAATAATTGCTTCCTCCAACTTTCCTCATGAATTTTAAGTTCTTGCAAGTATAATGTACTGCTGTTATAATGCATGCAAAAATCAGAACTTTCTTCATGCCTGTCATCAATGTCTGCATGGATGTCCCAAATCTCATAAACCTCTCCTTTACCATCTTGATGAAAATGTTCAATATTAGGTTGAGGATTCAAATCAACAAGGCCACTATGTCTTTACTCACAATCAGCTACATGCAATGTGAAATCGGATTTCTTTTCAAGATCAAAAACATCATCATCAATGCCATCCTCTATGCATAAGTGTGGAGATGAAGTTAGAATAACACTACAGTCAAAAGGAAATTCATCCCAAATAGGATCCTCATCATACTTAGGTGTCAACACACTTGAATCCCAAGTGCTAATAGGCTGATTGCTTTGTTCTGTAAAAAGGTGCTCACTGTACTCCTCATGATTTGTTGCCCCTGTGAAAGCTCTCAACAATCAGTTGTAGAATCTTCCTCATGATATCATCTTCGTAGGGAACCACAAGAGCTGCAATTCTTGTGATCTCACTAAGAGTCTAAGACAACTGGTGATTGCAAGTCTTACCCTTTTGTCAGGATGTCTCATGATCATAGGCTTTGTCAAAAAAGTCATTGATGGCTCCATAGCCCAAAGTATTTTCTTGTATTCAGATTGATCTATCATGGACAAACTATCCTCCACTACCTCCAACATACAAAGCAAAAGCTCCTTATGCTGTTGTAAAAAATCAAGATCTACACCAGCGATATAAATTGTTACATCCCAAATTGTGACGTTACAATTTACCATTACTAGATAGAGTAAGTGAGAATTCTGGAGGTGAATTAATGATGCTTGTACCTTGTTTTCAATATGAATGTTGTTTCATTTGATGTTATTCTTGGTAAAATACTGCATAAAAGAGAATAAAAGGTTATTGATTCGTATTTTTTGAAATGTTTCATGTATTCTGCTTTGTTTTGAGCATATGACTTCCGTTGTCATGTCATGATGTGCAGGAAACAGGTTTATACCTCCAGGCAGAGGAGAGATATCACTCGGGGAGGAAATTGGTCGGGTAAACAGTAACGAGTACCAATTGGGCATACACACACATACTATAGACTGAGTAAGATAAGTCTTTGTTGAAGTAAAGGGTAAGTCATCCGTAGGCTTGTTTAGTATCATTAGGAGTCGTATCTACTTCTAAATGTGAAAATAAGTGATGCTTGCCAGTATAATCTTATGTGGAGTAATGTTTCTAGTTAGAGGTGGGCATGTGTATATGTATATATACATATAAAGACAGTATGTACAAGTGTCCATAAGTACATTCATGTCGACACAACGTATTAGAGCAGATGGACATGCCATACGTGTGTATCGATATAAGTGTATTTATGAATACTTATACATAAAGGAAATATACAAGTATATATACACATATACGTACCCACAACTAACCAGTTGTATGAGTTTATTATAACGATATTACCTCGGAAATTACATATACACATATATATACATATACATGAGTACATATAGTGAAAGTATGCTGATTGGCTCGCAATATACGTACGTATAATTTAAAATGTAAATGTATATACATGTATAGATGTAAAGGTAAATATATTTATATATTTAATATTATATTAAAGTACGTATATAATATAGTCTTTACAAAATATAAATATGTATACGAGATTATTTAAATTATTAATTTAAATAATTATACATAAATATATAATGTAGATTAAAACTATATTATATAAATATTTTTAATATAATAAAATATATATATAGATGTATTTAATTAATAGATTTGAAAATCAAATGAAGTTTAATTGAGCATTTTATTGAATATTCATTAGAGAAATGAAACTAAATCACGAAATTGGAAACATGACGTTTTTCTCTAAAAAATGTGTATTTCTTTTGAAAGTCGAAATCAAATTGTTTTGACTTCTATATTGAATCCAATATCTTTGTTAATTCGCCAAATTCAAATATTTCTTTGGAACTATATCAAAATGATGGAAAAGAAATTAAAATGCGAAAATAGGAGTTCATGCCCGTTAAAATGGCAGAAGAAGTGAAAACGCGCAGGAAGAATCACGCGACTTGGCCAAGCAACTGAAAACGGCCGAGTAAACTCATGCATAGCTTAAATGGGGATGTGGACGCCATTCAACCTGGGAAATAGTCTTGTTTTAATTTGTCACTTATCCCTACCTGTTGAATCGCGCCAATATCAGAAGGTGTCACGATTTTGTGAACTGAGCATGTGCGAATTGAAAATACATCATTGTTGTCAGCTGGTAGAAGTCGAAATACTCTCCATAGGGCGACACATTTCTTCTTTGAAACTTTCCAAACCCCGTTGGCAGCACAAACGCCTTGGAAAGGGGGATTGGTTAAATTTGCCAACACTATATAAGCCTGCGAATGTTCATTCATAACACACGAAAATAGAAAGGAGAAGTTCGTTCTGTTCATTCAAGTGTGAAGAGCTGTTTCTGTTGAGAAGGAAAATACTAATTTGAGAGCATTGTTCGAGTATTCATCATTTGTTAAGAAAGTCTTTAGTCTTTAGTTTGTTAAGGGAGGTATTCTGTTTGTGTTGAAAGAAGCACTTTCAGAGTCTGGGAACAACAGCTTGGAACTGTCAAAAAGCTGAGTTTGAAATTCACTAACACAGTCAGCTGGAAGTCCTGTTGGTGGTAGACTGGAGAAGAAGAATTCTCTTATTTCAACCAACTGAAAGAAGCTTGTATGAGGCATGTTAATTATTGTCTTAATTATGCTTACTGCTGTTTTTGTGTTCAAAACTTAGACTGTTTCATGTCTTTTGATTACAATGAATAGAAAGAGAAGATTGGTGTTCTTAGTAATAAATATCTAAAGGATAAATGTTTATCAACAAAGATAATTTGTGAAATAAGATGATAATTGCATGTTCTCTTCTATTAGTTTTGCATTCATTAGTGTACGGATTACATTAGGCATCGAGGAGAAAACTGCAATTATTTTATTGACTCCATATATGGAGTATATGCTTGTACATAGCTAATTACTACTAGGAATGATTCGAGAGCAATTAATAAGCTACAGGTTACAACTAGATACAAGTTAACTTAGCCAAGTTAATGAACCTCCTAGGATGAGAGTATCCTGTATAAGGGAGTTAGTTGTAGGTACTTATTAAAATGATCTCCATTCTAGTAGTAAGACTATTGTAGGAAGTCTAGGGTACGGACTACCCTGATAGATCAACCTACGCGTAGTGTAAGAGAGCCTTAATGCAAATCGGCCCTGAGTAGTGCATATGATAAACGACCTTCATTTGAAGTACTGAATGATAATACTTTGGCCAAAGTAGTGAAATGTACAACATCCACTTAGGTGTGAAATAGTTGATACTACACTGTCAGTTCATTGTGATCCTGAAGTACACACTAGTTCAAGAGTTGCCGTATGCACAGGACCTAGTTATGTAGGAACACAACACTATGCTCAGTTGGTAATCGTTAAAGGATACCTCACCAATCTCTTCTTCGAAGGGAGGGCCATCTATCTAGCGGTAGGTGTGCAGGGGACCGCATTATAAGTTCGTGGTTGGCGGAAAAGCGCTCGAGTGATGTTTCTCCTCCTCAGCAAGCGGCCGATGTACCAAGATTTGAAAGGACGGACTCCTGGACCTTCTTACTACTATTTGTTCTAAAGCTCATTGGAGCTATGTTAGTTAAGGTATGTATTCTTGTTTCATGTACTTGTGAAGTTATTATATTGAGATGGAATTGTTATTGTAAATTGATAAAGCAACATGTTCATGTATTATCAATAAAGAAAAGGAAAATTTTTATTGCAATGTCATGATAACACGATTACATACTTGTAGGATGTAAATTATGAAAATTTTAATTTTACCGAAGGGTCGGGCTGTTACATAAATTTTATCACTAACATCCTCTTGTCTATTTGACACTATGATTTTAACCCTCCTTTCAAAATTAGGCAACGATTTTATTTTGTCTTTCATGATTTTTCTGTTGCAAACTGACATTTCTGCCAAACAACCCCAATTCCACAGGCTGGCAGGAAGCTCTATGCTCTAATACCATTGTAATGGTCACCCCTGATTTTTTTTGTATGTTTTTTCCAGATTAATTTCCAAACAGCTCATACAAGGACATATGTTATGCAAAAATCAGACTTCCAACTGCTGCAATAAATAACAGTAATTTATTCTTCTACTGCTGTTATAAACTGCATAAACCAAGAACAAGGCTAGAGATACCTTAGAGGTTATCTACCTTAACAAGTATTACATATTAGGGACCATAACAGTCCTATTGTGCATGATCATTTGAGTGATGACAGTCATGTATAGGGTCTGAAACTTCAATCAACACTCCTTCAAAGTTGCCCAGCTGTAGCCAAGGTACTTATGAGGCCCTTCCCAACAACTCCATGTAATACTAAATAGCCCAGACCTGAAGATTTGACATTAATCCACAGTAAAATCCTAATTTGAATAGTCTTCTTCAACTCAGGTCTGCTGTAGCTGCACAAAGACCTTCAGAATTTCAACCCAACTCCAAAATTGACATCCTGCTATAATTGTACGGCTAGGTCAAAGGGGAAATCTGCTCTATAAATTTATAACCAGCATTAAAATTCCCAAAAAACACCTGCAACGGGGGCACTCAAGCTAGGGAAGACTATGGTAGAACACCCAAAATGATCTCTTTCCGTTTCATGAAGATATGAGCTAAATCATTGTTTCCCAGCTACTCAGAAAATGCATTTCCAGATCTCAGAAAATCAATACCAGCACACTAAGAAGATATCTAATCACTACCAAACTTGAACAACACTCCAAGAAAGCTCACATCACACCAAAAACTCAACACCCATATCAGAAAACTTCATAAATCTTCATCTTCTCCAAACCCAAATCACCAAACCAAAACAAAATCGCTGTCAATAGCAAACAAGGAGCACCAACCAGCTAGGGTGGATGTTTCACCACCGAAACCAGGAACCAAGAAGAGGGTTTTCGTCCTTAACCAACAAAAGAAAAACTCTCTGAGCTCATTCCAACATCTCCTTAAGTTGTCAAAACATGCATGACCAAATGAGAGCTCAAACTCATATTTATAAAGTGAGAGAAGAATTAGGGCAACCTGAGTTTGAATTTGAATATTTTCCCCTCTCATTTCACTTTATGAAATGACATGAAATTACCCCAAGAGGGCTGTCCAACTTTTTGCCTCCAAAATTTGACTTTTCATTTTTTTTTTTAAATTAACACAACTAGGCATCCTACCTTATGAGGCATAATATTAGCCTTAAAAAATGATAAATAACCTCCCTTTTAGGTGCCACACAAGGAGAAACATTGACCCTCTATTAAAAATGCCACCTTACTATGCCAAGGGGTACACTTAATGAACCCACACCCCCCTCACTTAAGTTATAATATTCAAATATTAATCCATCCACCATTAGAGTTCACCAAGGCCATAACTGGAAAGCACTGTACTAATTGAATGAGTAATAGAGGTCAGACCAGTTGCTAAAAATAACACTTACTAAAAATAGCAATTTACTAAAAATAGTAAGTGAGTCCAATCTCCCAATCCGACCAAATCGGGGCCCCACCAGAACTTACTTAAAATAGTAAGTTACTAAAAATAGCCACTCTGTTGGAAAGGACCCAAAAAAAACCCAAAAAAACCCACAATAGCTCACTGGTAACCTCAATTAACTCCTCAGAACATGCCGACACAAACCCAAAAAGTTAGTGACAACTGCACTGCTGGAGAACTTGAAAATGGGGACATTACAAAATGAAGGAATAATTAGGTCAATGGAGTCTGAAGCAAGTCAGGATAAGATGAATACTCAGTACTAGTGCCACCCTAATCCTTGCCTATGTTAGCAATTTAATCTGATTAGAAGAGAAATAATACATTGGAATGGTGCATCAGTGAGCCCTATAACTGATATTTTTGTATGCATTAATTGCAATTTCTAAGGGCCTAGTCAGGAAATATGTTGCCATTAAAGGCCAGATTGGCTTGGAGAGAAAATAGGTAATGTTAGTCTAAAATCTTTGAAATTTTCTGTTGATTGTGATGATAATTCCATAAATAGTAATGGTGATGTCATCAACCCTTTAGGCCTAATGTTTGTTTTTTGCTGCTTCTCTTGTATCTGTTTGTCCTCTGATGGCTTGAATGTGTTATTGACTATTTTCAGTGTTCCGCAGTCTCTAGGATGGGGGGATGAGTTTTGGGGTCGGTCAAAACTTTTTCCCCAAAATTTGGGGATAGATGGGGGATGGTGGTTAAAATAATATATAAAAATAATAATTATAAAAAATAGTAAAAGAAATTTCAGTTTGTCATTTCTTATTAACAATATTTTCACATGGATATCTGCTTTTCTTTTTGCCCTGTGTTCCTTCTCAGTTGGCTGTATGCTGCTTCTGTGAAGGTAAAGGCCTTCCCCTCATTGATTTTCGACTTATCTCTGCATGGCCCTGTAACTGAGAAATGCTACATTATTCATGGCTCCCATGGTTTGGAACAAAGTTCTTATCACAAGACAGTAAGAATTTGAAATAGAAAGGAAGGCGTTCGAATTTGTGGGAATTAATGACCTATTTGCAAAGCTGAATGATTTAAATCTTAATAAATATGCTGTCCATGAGAGCAAGTCTTGTCACACATAAGTCAATAAGATTAATAAATAATAATTCAATAATTCTATTTGTTACTTGTTATGCTTCCTTACAGTTTCCAACTTTATAAGATGTTCACTGTTTTACTGGTTCTATTTAACAATTTTTTCACATGAATATCTGCTTTCCTTTTAGTCCTGTGTACCCAAATTCCTTCGCAGTTGAATGTATGCTGCTTCAATGAAGATAAGACCTTTCCCCCATTGTTCTCAACAGTTCTCTGCATGGCCTAATAGCTGAGGACTGAAACATTATTCATGGCTGCTGTGGTTTGGAACAGATTTCTTATCACAAGGAAGTAAGAATTTGAAATAGAAAGAAGGCCTTCAAATTTGTGGGAATCGATCACCTATTTGCAAAGTTGAATGGTTTAATATCTTCAGAAATATGCTGTCCATGACAACTTGTCTTGTCACTTCCAAGTCAATGGGCTCAGTAAATAGTAATTCAATAGTTACATTCTTTACTTTTTGTGCTTTCATACAGTTCCACTTCCAACTTACAAGACATTTACCATTTTGCTGGGTTCTTCTTAACAATCGTTTCACATGGATATCTACTTTACTTTTTGTCCTGTGCACTTATTCCTTCTCAGTTGGATGTTTTCTGCTCATGTGAGGGTAAAGGTCCTTCCCCTATTGATTCTCAACTTTTCCCTGCATGGCCTTATAGCTGAGGACTGAAACCTTTTTCATGACTTTTGGGGTTTGGAACATACTTCTCATCACAAGACAGTAAGATTTTGACATACAAAGGAAGGCCTTCAAATTTGTGGGGATTTATCCCCTATTTGCAAAGCTGAATGATTTCATATCTTAAGAAATATGCCCATGAGAACTAATCTTGTCACTCATAAGTGAATAGACATAATGTATAGAAATTCTTGTCCCCTTGTACCCCATTTTTAATCTTGGGATGCATCCCTTGGGAACACAGACTATTTCTTTCTGAAGTGAGGGCCTTTTTGGGGCCATAAGAAGAGCCCTTCTCTTTGAAAGTTTCATCAACTTCTGATCAGTCCAACTTGTCTCACAATGCTAATTCTCCACAAGTTGCTTCCTCTATTGGTTATTCGGTCATTCATAAGATTACTATGCACCTGACTGAAACTTTTTATCACTGCTGTAGAGCCTGGGAAAATCTGAAATTTTTAATGCTCACAAAATATTTTTGTTTTTCTGTTAAGCGTTTAAGGAAACTGGGTAAACTGAATTTTTATGAGATCTAGTTGCTTTGAAACGGAGAAAATAAAACTACAGCACTACTTTAAATTCAGTTTCAGGTTAGATGTAGAAGAGAACAATATTTTGAGAACCCAAAAAGACTTTTTTGGTTTAAAGACTGGAACACAGAATTTTGCATGAGATCTAATTTGATATGAGCACAATAGTGAGTAAGATGAGAACATAAAGGTGTTAGCTGCATCGGTACATATGCTGTATGCTCTATTGTATTAGGTATTTATTGAGTACAGTGATATACAAAAATCCTTATAAACAAAGGGAAGCTTCAAAGAGAAGGAAGACAAATGGAAGCTTCTAGGTAAAGATGTACAGATATATTGATAACATTTAAAATATATAAAAAACCCATATGACTATCTAAATAATTGATAAAGTAAACTAGTCTACGTGTCTGGCTCATCATAAATGTTTGGGAATGGAGAAAAGAAAACTACAGCACTATTGAAAATCAATTATAGGCAATACATAGAAGAGGAAAAATGTACATTTTATTAATATCTTCAAACAACCATAATAAGTCAGTAGATTTGAAATTAAATTGAAAGCACAACAATAAAGAAGTCTAACAATGGGCAGTGAAACCAATGTAAATAAACCGCTAAACATGTCAATATGATAATGACATGTATTGCCAATGCTACAAAAAAGTATGAGAAAGGAAGAGCTATTGCCAAAGATAGTAGGGCTGATGGAGGCGTAGCTATCCCTAACCTAAACAATGTGGTGAAGTGCCAACCTCTTTACTATAAATCACTTACAAGATCTGATAATATCCATAGGAGAATGCAAAGGGGCAAGGACTAATTGGTTAGGTGACCCTAGGAGGTGCAAATAATGCCTTTTGAAAATTTTCCAAACATCCAAGATAAATAATCCTCCATTAGAAGAAAGGAAGCTAGTAATATGTGTCTATCCTACTCTCTTGGAATGGAGGTGAGGAGGAGCTGCTGACTCTCTAGATCTGGGAATATTGGATCTACCATGTCTGGATGAAGAAAAGGAGGATCAATGTACCTCAGTCACCCCATGTGGATGTAGACATGGTTTCATTAATATATCAAATTTATGTGGTAACTGTAGCATTCAAAGGCGGTTGACCACAATATCCCAATACTTTTTCAAACAATCATAATGGCAAAACATAATATTCTAATTCATTCCATTTAAATAAATGCCCATACCAGTTCTGCTTATTCTGCACATTAAAATTTGATCTTGTTCTATCTTGTATTTCTTCAATAATTGCAATTTCTAGAAATGTGACAATTCAGGACAAACCTGATATCTGAAATTTATATTTCAATAGTTTAGCATTTTTCCAACCAAAGATATTCACAGTTGGCAGATCATTATACCTCATTTACTTACTAAGATCATCACCTTGATCTTTAATTGTTCTTCAAAGTAACTTTACAGTTAGCATGGTGCCACAGGAGTTTTTGTGACAGCATGGTGGTCTTCTATGAATCATTCTGCCCACAAGGAAAAATTGCGCTCGCTTGAGGAGAACATGCCACCCCAATTTTATAATCAAAGTTTTTTCTTAGCTCCACAAGTACTACTGCATAATCCAAAATTTTTATTCTTACTCTCTTTGGCATCTAAGATAAATTCTCCTGGATAATTAATCACAGCTATGCCCCTCCATCTTGCCACCAAATTTCAAAGCTTCACCAACATTCCTTCTCACTAAATCCTAAATTAAAATCTTTTGCATATCACTCAAAGTTAGTTAACAACTTATGTAAATGTCCTCCCTCTCAAGTACTCTTGTTAGAGATGGAGTTTGTCCTTAATATGGCAATCAATGCAAAGTTTTTCTGTGTCTTTGTCCTCAATCTTGTTCTCTTGCTTGAGAAACTTTCCTACCCTTGGCTGCCTGCCAAAAATGGTTTTGATTCATGATTTATAATGCAAATAATTAAATCTGTAAGATTATTTATAGCCACCAATCTATATAATACAGTTTTTTCTATTTAGGTACCCAAAGTAAAACTATTTGTCAATGTCATAGTTTGTTTTGAAGGCAAAGGCCCTCGTCTGATGCCCCCAGTAGCCTCATAAGAGCTAGTCTGTTGCTCCACTGTCAATTGATATGTCTCATAGGTCTTGGAATTGTGATTTTTGTTTGAACTTGCCTTCTGTATCAAGTTTTGTGTTCCAATAAGCATTATAAACTTGTATAAGACATTTCTTCCCACCTTATAAAAATCCCATTCTTTTTTGGATGAACTTGAGCTTGTGGCTCAATTAGATGTACTGTTGTGTAGTTGATACATTAATTACATCTGCCAGCTTGTGGCTCCCTCAGATCCATCCATGAACTTTAGAACAGTGTACAGTTGGGTAATGATGTTATTGAGGGCTGATAAGCTGACCTGGATCATCAAGAACTGAAAATACTAAGGTAATTAAAGTCTTACTAGAATAATAATATTGGGACAATCTTGATCTGCAGATAAACATATTGAGTTCAAATCCATTACTTCTAAAATGTATCTTGAGATAATGCATAGTTTTTCTAGAGCAGCAAACACACTGTACATTTGGATTAATGCTTTGATGTAAAGCTGTTGAGTGGGTTTATCTTTCTTCAATTTGGGATGAACTGCTGTACAGAAAAAAGACAAAATTCTTTAACCGAACATGTTAAGGAAAAATTCAGTATACTATTTCTTCTATGTTATACATGGAAGTAAGCACAATTTTGTTTAAAATGGCAATAATTTTGAAAGTATCATACATTTTTGTTTGTCTTGTGGTCAGCAGCAAAGGTTGGTTGTCTTTATATCACAATCTCTTGACCAGGAAAATCTAAAATGCATGTCATTTAGTAAAAATGCACCCTATTCACCACAAAAACAAAACTAACATCTTCATACCAATCTTTGTTGTTTTGGAGGATGTGGAGGTACAGGAGCATGTTTTCTGGGAAGGTCCATTGAGATAAGCCTCTCCAAAAGTAAAGAAGGTTTGGTTTTCAGATGTCAATCCCCTTTGATGCCTGTGACTCAAGTGATAGCTAGACCACCCAAACATCTCTGTGTCATTGGCTTGCCTTTACGTATTGGAGTTTCCCGAACAACAATACAATCATTGGGTGTCTGCTCTAGGGCAACTTCTCAAAGTATGCAAATTTTGTACTCCATTTCCTTTTCCATTTTTAATCTTTGGTCTGATATATACATGATTTTTTGATATTTCAAGGTAGATGCAAGCCGGTTACTGGAAAAATTTGACTATTGTAAAATACTAGCTGGTTTTGTGTATTTTTGGTATTTATGAATGTTCTAAGCACGAGATAATTTATTTTCATTTATTATTTTCATTGTAGAAATTTATAGTTATACAAACATTCTAGTCCACAATTGTTGCCTAATGTTGTCACTTATAACGTTAGTAATTGGAAATAGGAAAATGGAAAATGACTTAAATGTTACATTTATTGACCATAGATGGTACAAAGTGCATCATTTGAGTTTCATTGGCTGCTCTTGAATGGCCCTTCTTTCAACAGTATGAAAATTTTGCATCCATCCATTCTACTCTCAATTGACACTGAGAACTATGCATATATTGAGGCATTGAGCCTCCTCTTAGAGATTATCCCTATGTCAAAAACTGCTCTATTCAGGAAAACTATAAGTCTTAATGTTATCTAAAGTTCTCTAGTTGAGTATTGCCTCAAATATCTTCATTGTTTGTGAAAAAATATAGAAATTGCTGTTCTCTATCTCACTCATTTTTATCCACATGCCCTTTTCCACTAGTTTATGTTATTGTTCAGAGTCTCTGTCATTGTGAGACCGTATGATAAGAACTTTACCAATTTTCTTCTTCTTTATAAGCAAAATTGCAAGGATAATGTGTTCAGTAAACTGTAAACCACCATTCTGTGTGTTTAATGAAATATTTGAAAAAACTGTCTACTTGTCTTTTTTATTTAGTATTAATTGTATGAGTCATGAATTTGTTGTAGTAAGATTATACTTCCTTTGACATATGATTGATATCACAGGGGAATCCAAGGCCTTTGGAAATGCACCTTCACCAAGCCTTCACATCTTGCGCATGAATCTGGTTTGTTTCCCCCAAAAGGTGCATTTCTCCCATGCACCAATGTTGAAGCCTAATGGGAAAAGGGATCTAATCTTTTCTTTTTACTAAAAACCAAGAAAAAACAAAAATATAGTAATAAACACAACCCTATGCCTTGAACTAATTAAGAATTTTAGATGATCAAGGTAACAGTCCTGGACAAGATGCCAAGGGGTCTGAATCTAGATATAGACCTATTGCTGTGATTCCTAAGTAAACAACAGAAGATTTGGGGTTTAGTTAGCCACAAACTGTATAGTGCATATAAATGTGGTAGGGTTAGCTAAAGAAATGTGCCTATCAAATGGAGTGTCAATGATGTTATATAAGGACACCAATGCTCTTGTCAACCCTATTATTAAGGGAATATGACAGATTGTGAGATCTTCAAGGGGCATTCTAGTTATGCAAATCCATGATGAAGAGGTTTGGCTTATAGAAGAATTGATTTTGTAGATGTACTGGTACACAAAAAGGGTTTACATATTGATGCCACAAAAAATGCAAGACATACCACATAAAATTCTTCATCAACACAAAATTTTAATTCAAGTTTTGGGCAAATGATATAAAATAGAGCTTGCAAAAGTTTCTTCACTTCATATAAAACAATCTAGCAGTAGTTTCTCATCATTCTTTTGTTATTTATGCAATGGAAAACTTTGGAGAGAGAGGATTTAGTGGGTTTTTCCTAGTGGCCCCATGTAACATTTAGAAGTGGGTATATCAAAGGGGAATGAATAGATTGGATCAGGAATACAATTTGGGATAATTGCTTCTACAAATTAAAGATATAATTAAAGCAAACCAAAGGGTGCCCCTAGATATAATGAGAAATTTAGCTCATGTAGTAATTAGTTATATTCAAGATCACACATTGATGAAAGTCAACTAACTAGTGACAATTCTAGAACAAAACTTTTCATTTTTTGTGGTTAAATATTTTTCGTTAAGGAAATTGGCAAGGAAGAAAGGAGAAAAAGACACCTTTGAACAACCATTTTCAGTAGTTGGACTTGAAGTAGTACCAAAATGAAATATTCCTTTTAAAAAATTTCCGACAATTTTTGACAGAATAATTTTATTTTTTTGTATTTCCAACAATTTGAGGTTTTATATTTATATTTATATTTTCCAATACAATATTAAATAAATAACTGTTAATTAAATTGATTATTTCCATGGATAAAGCATTCATCTTATGTTATCTATCCGTTGGGCAAGGGTCCCAAGTTTGGGTCTGAATCTAGTCTGCTTGTGGGGCTGCCCAAGGTCCGACTTTTCACCTGTGGGTCTATCCCAAGTGAACTTGGGGCAAATTTGGTGGGTATTGGCGCCCAACCGATGAATTTTGTCACTTTATATTTTTTTCACTTTTTTGACTTTTTTTAACCAAAAAGTGTAATTCATCCCCCTAGACCCTAACATGCGGTATAGAAGACATCTAAAAGACCAAAACAAACTCAATTCTCATATTGTGAATGAAAAACAAAAATATTGTTCATCATTGTCGAACTTTTTTTCTTGCTTTCCATTGCACGAATAGAGTTGAAGATTGATCAGTGAATGTTTCAAACTGGTTGGTTTGCTATTCCTACACATTTGCAAGAGTTCATTTGTTGCCAAGGAGATCGTAGAGGAAGATTTCTTCAAAAGAAGTAGGTTTTTTTCAAGTTCATTTTTTTTCTTACATTCTTTTTTACAAATGGACTCTCTTGATTTGTTTTGAAGTTTTTATTTTGTTTCATTCTTCCAGGAATCTATAATGCATGCTTAATTTTTAAAAATGAATTAAGTTATATATATATTTTTTTGTTTTCATTTGTTTCAATTTTTCAAGTGTGTTGTTTATTGAACTTGTTGTCTTAGGTATTACAATGACATCCAATTCTAGCTTTGTGAGCCAACCTTGCTTCAAAATACACCCAAACCTTCCCCTTTGGAAACATGTTGAAATGGTACAACTTCCAAGTGGTGGGGGTTATGTTTGGATTTTTAGTGAATGTAATGTTAGATATTTGAGTTCATATAGTCATGTGGAAGGCCATTTGTGCAAGATCCCCAAAGTAGGCATCAAATTTTCCCAAGCAAAGATGTTAAAGACATTCCAAAATCACAAATCTTGGCATATATTGATGAGAAATAAAAATTAGATCAAGCAGTAGGTTGTAAATCAAATCATCCTTTGTTAAAGAAAGGATCTCAGGGGATGAAGCTCCCTCCACTACTTTCTAATCTTCAACCTATAGAGAGCCACCCATTTTTTATCACACTTGAAGAACATCATGTGGCCTTTACACATAAAAGATCAAAGGGACTATTGGAAATGGCCTTTCATAATGAGATGTGTTTGTGCAACTGGATTGGAATTTAATGTTGTTCACTCTCTAATGAGACTCCAAAAGGGTACAAGGGCTTGAGTTACGCACCTTATTGGAAAAATAGATGAATTTTGTAGAGGAGTCCTTGAAGACCATAAGGGATTTGTGGGCTGAAAAAGGGGTTTCCATCATTTTTGATGGATGGAAAAATGCAAGAAATCGGCCATTGATTGAGATGTCCCTTGCTAGATTTGACCTTAAACTTGCTGATTTGAACCTTGGGAATTTTGTCAAACACTTGCCAAGTGAAATCTGTACTGGCTGATTGAAGTTCTTTTTGGTATTTTGCAATGTAAGAATGATTTTATGCATTTAAGAATGATTTTATGCATTCAATGGACTCAAATGAAATGTGTAATTGACTGATATTAAATGAGTATGCAAAGTAACTATTGTTATATGACTTTCCAATGCAACTATATGACTGAAATATGCACCTACAGCCAAGGGACATTAATGCAAACACTTGGCAAGCAACCTAGATGACTGAATTCTTATGTTAATAATGCAACTACAGTATTGAACATTTCATTAAACACTTATCTTGTAATCTTAATGAGCAAATGTTACTTATAGCTGATATACATTTAGACAAACATTTGCCATGCATACTATATATGCTGATATGAAATCAAACTACTTGACAATTTGTCAAACATCTTGCAGCCAACCTACAATATTGCTATTTGATATTTGCAACAAATACACAGCTCAATACAAATGCAAAGTTACATCTCCATTGACTGAAATTATATTTTGACAATGTCTGTCTTTAGGACAGCGTCTTCAAACCCAACTATATGCAGCACTAGATAAATATGTATGACTGAATTTACAATGCTTAAGACTGATTTATAACAGCAGTCTTTCCTATTGACTCCAATGCAACTAACATAAACAAGGAACCTGATATGCTGATGGTGGCCACACAAGATGAAATGATTCTTCAAGAAAATGACGCCTTTGCCTTCCCAAATGCTGCGAATCACCTCAAGACAACCCACTAACCTCAACAAATATTTTTATGAATTTCTCCAACAAAATTGCACCTATTGGTAGTGCACCCAGCTGCACAACATGCCACAAATTTCTCCTAGCTACAATGTAAGAAATCGAACTAGCAACAAGTTGATTTTCCCTTCAAAACCTGTAGGTGCAAATCCTCCTCCTTTCCTTCAAAATCGTCCTTTCTAGTATGTGTGATGATGCTGCGATATCAAGCTGAGATGCCACGATTTCTTCTTGGTTGAACTGATTGCACAAACCTGTCCCACAGTGAATGAATAGATACAATCTCCAAACTGAAAATGATAAGCTCCAAATCGAATTACCAAAATTGGCCCTTAGCCACAAATTTTGCACAATGAGAAGACTGCAATATCTTCCCCAATCTCCAGCTAGGATTGGTGTTTCACAACTGAAACTGGCATACAAGAGGATTCAAACCCTTAGGCTACAAAAACATTCAAGCTCTCCTTCTACCACACAGGTTGTATGAAATAGAAATATCCAAGTGTGCTTGAATGACTAGCAATGAGCTTCTTATATACTTTTTCTAACCCACCTCCAAAAAGCTTCTAGAATATTTTATTATTTTATTATTTAAGTGACTTTTAGATATATCATTTTATTATAGTCACTTTATTAAATTAATTATAATAAAGTTACCTTTGAGATATTATTTTATTAAGATATCTTTATTAAATAATTAATTTAATATTCCACTTTAATTTAATTAAAATAATCAATTAGTCATCCTTATGCATTTAGACAAACACTTGGCATGCATATTAGAAATGGAATTTGATAGCTACAACAAAGACATGTTGACAAGCATATGTCATGCAACCTTATATCTCCCTTTATTGAATATATTGACCCAATACAAAATGCTGATGTAAAAGTCTAATTACAAAATCTGTTTGCAACATGTATTCCAATGACTGATTTCTTATTACAAACTTGCTCATACAAAAGATCTAATGGCTGCCAACAATTTTCAGACTTAGTATGCAGAATTACAATGCAAATATATGTGTAAACATCAAAAGGAACCTGATTTTAAGGCTGGAAATGAATAGCAAATGAGAAGACAACAACCTCTGATTTTTCCTTGAATTTATGGTGGCTTCCATGATGAAATCGCCCCTCTCTAGCAAAGCCACCCTTGCCCTTGCTTGACAACTTTTCGTATAAATAAATGCAGCAGTATTGGCCTCCAAAATTATTGTAGAAATGATTGTCTTCGCAAGAGAAAGTGATCCCTTCAATACCTAGAAAATTCTGCCCCCTTAGTGAAGAGCAATGAATGAAAATGTAATTCCTCCCATGGTTGGTCTGCAGATTGAAACAAAATTACAGATCTCAAATAACTCACCAAACTTCTCCAAAAATGTTCTCCAATGGCCACAATTATCTCAATGAGAAAAACTGAAGTATCTCCCTCCACTATCCAACTAGGGTTGATATTTCACAACCAAAATTGGCACCTTAGAGTTTTCAAACCCTCAGACAATTAAAGCATTCAAGCTCTCTTTCTACCACGTAGGTATGTAAGAAGTAATAAAATCCAAGTGTGCTTAAATGACTAGCAATGAGCTTCTTATATACTTTTTCTAACCCACGTCCTTATTATTTAAGTGACTTTTTGATATATCATTTTATTATAGTCACTTTATTAAATTAATTATAATAAAGTTACCTTTGAGATATTATTTTATTAAGATAACTTTATTAAATAATTAATTTAATACTCCACTTTAATTTAATTAAAATAATCAATTAGTCATCCTTATGAAATATCAATATTTGGGCAACTTAATTAATTAATTTAGTTAAATTACTCTGCCTCCAAATCGGGGACAAGACATTGATCAATGTAATTGCAATGTCCCTATTGGTGTACATTTTATCATCCATTGAACACACAGAATAAAATGTCCAAAGACACTCTATCCTCTCTTGAACCAAATCACCGCGTATGCTAAGATTGCGAGAAGATCATATGGCGACTCCAAGGTTTCTTTTGTCAGGTCTTGACGTGTGGATAAGCTCAATGGGCATTATGATATGTTGGTAATACACAAAGGGACTTACGCTAGGCAATTTCTTCACAAGTTCAGGATTTAGACGGATTTAACATTAAATGCTTCTTCTCTTGGTATTTTCAGTTTGAGATTTCAAAAAAAAATGCAAAAAGGATAAGGGTTTAGAGGTTTTAATCTATTCTTAGGAATTCAAGAGACGGTAAAGATTAGGTGAAACTGGTAACCATGCTTTGCTTCGCCTCCCTGGGACAACTACACAAAGTGGGTGCAATCTTCAAAGGGTGTGATTATAATTTTCATGTCTAGAACAATACTTATCCAGACTGAAGTTAAGCATCCGCAATCATAAGCTCAGGCTAACTTTACGCATTGAATGAAAATCATCCATCCAAAGAAAGTATGAGCAATGTTTCACCATAAATCTATACTATCAAATCTTGCATTCTCTTAACAAACATTCAAAGAAAATTCTATCTTAATTCTAATCTAATGTTGAAGAAGCTATGTAACCTTGCAAACCACTTGAAAATAAAAGGGATTCAAAAGCAAATCATGCATAAGAGCTTTTATTATCGGAAGTAGCAAAATGCAACAATCTCATACACTTTCTTCACACATGAAAATGAGAGATCAAGATTTTATATAGTGTTTTCAAGAGCAAATGAAAGGCCAAGATTAAAACAACATTAACGACCAAGATTAATACACATCAACCCTAATTAGTGTTTCCCAAATAACATTAGTAATCAATGAGTAAACAAAGAGTGAAGTGGCGTCTGGGCTATTTTCAAGGGAGTGCGTCCCTATCCTCTTGAGCAGCAGTGTGTTCGACGAACCTGGACACGATCATGATGACTTCTTCCATCGTGACTTGTGGCAACATACTTATTCTGAATTCTAGCCCATCCAAGTTCTCGGCATATCCGGCAAAGGCACTCTCCCAATCCACTTCTTGTTTCGTAAAATCATCCCGGATGGATAAGAGGTTCGCCACCCTTGTCAAGTCCTGTCTTAGAATCGATCTTGTGGTAGAGAAGAAGATTTCCTGAACCTTGCTCTTTAGCCTTTCTAGCTGCATGCCATTCTCTCAGACAATATCTTTCTCAAATACATCTGCAGCTATGAGGTAAATCTTTCTCTGAATTTCTCTGATTTGTTCCTCCACTATGAGTCCTTCAACCTTTGCTTTCTCGAAGACCTCGCTTCGTACTGTCAATGCCCAATACCAATGGTGGAAGTCATAAGTGGCGCCTGTTGCAATTATCTTTCCGTCGACCAATTCCTGTTTTGGGACGCCCTTCAGCACTTTGAGGCATGGGATGAGCCTCTCCTGAATGTCTGTGAGGTTGTCCCAAACTTTTGCCATGATAGCCAGTCTAGAAAGGAATGAGGTCTGTCCGTAGGTGAGTGTCAATCTCTCCATGAATGAAGTTGCTTCTATGCTTTTACTTGTCATCCATTCCTTGGCTTCCTTGGCCGTGACCATATCTTCTTCAATGTTCTTGGCTGTTTCTTGTGAGGAGTTTAGAAGAGGAAGAACTACTGCACCATCTTGGTTGAGTGGTTTGGTTAGGTGTTGAATGTATTCCTTCAAGCGCTCAACCTCCTTCTTGTATTCCTTCTTCGCCACTTCCTTCTCCAATTTCGCCTTGATAGTAGAGACTGAGTTATCCAACTCTTCAACTTCTTGGCCTTTTATTGTTGGGCCTAGGTCTATAGTGGTAATAGCGTACTCATGGGGAGCGATTTCATCTTGTGTTTTGTCAATTGTTGGCACTGCAATCTATATGGAACGACTTCTTGCTCCATCCCTCTGAATCGTGGAATATTTCTTTGCAAGCTTCTTTACAGCAACTTGTTCTAACCTAGCCAAGAAATCTGCAGTGTCATCTTCCTCCTGAGTCTCAATTGGCGCCTGTATCTTCATTCTTTCCTTCAACTAGTTAGGAATGGTGGGTTGTTCAATGCTGTCCTCCTCCTAAACATTTTCTGCACTTGGAATATCCAAAAATCCTCTAAGAGCGGAAATCATTCCCTCTTGGAATTCATCATTCTGGATGTCCATTTCATTCTTGGAACCCAGTATTTCGATGCCCGTAGGAGATGGGGGCTCATCATCATCTAACTGGATTGGTTCATTGTTACCCTCTTGAATTGGAGAAGGAATCATCATATCAACCAAGGATTCGTCCGCAGTAGCCACTAGCTCATCAATATTTCTAGATACAGCGGAATGAGATGGCTCCACCCTCTGTCTCTTTTGGACAGGTTCTGGGTTTGCAGCTACTCCTTTCCTCTTCTTAGTAATCTCAACCAACTCGACACTATGGGATGCGCCTGCATTTGAAGAGCATGATTCCGTCTCACTCAACAAGTCATAAGTGGGTGTCATTCTTCTCTGTCTCAATTCTTGGACCTGCTGGTCTACCCACCATTGAGAATACTTGATTACTGGCCTCATTAATGTGGTCAAATCTGAAAGCTCGGGCTTTGACCACTTCACTGCAGGAAGAGGCCAGCTCTCATTGAAGCACGGTTGGACGTATTCTCTATCATCTTCCACCTTATTAGGCACTTAGCAAAATTCAGTCGGTCTCATCAAATCCACTGGCAATCTCGACCATAACTTTTTCCTAACTTCATACTTGCCGCAACATTCACCCAAAAATCCTCCAGGTCTACTCTTTGTTTATACCTTTTTCCATCCACAGTTCGAATGTGGTTATGTGGGTCAAAATTGGCCTTGGACCGATAAGTCGTGAACGGATACCATTGAATTTCCAACTTGGCACTTTCAGCTATTTGTGCCAATGGATAGGGTTCCAACATGTTCCCAATGAAGAATGGGAAAGTGATAGTTGCCTTTTGCTCTAGCCTTTGGATGTTCTGGTAATCCTCCAGTTGTCTAAGGACCTCTAGCAAAATCATCCTATTTGTAGGATAGATTGGAAGCCTGTAAGGATTTCCAGTGAATCCCTGGATCCTTATGTACATGAACCTTGGAAACTAGATAAACCATGATCCATATCTACTAATCAAGCTTTTGGCTTCATGACTTAGCCTCTGGTGAGTTCTTCCTTGGAGTATTCTGCTGATGTACATGAGGAAAGCATCGTGAGCCCGTCTGAAGTGAGATTTCTCTCTGAGCTGCAGCTGCGAGTAACAATCATATGACTTGAATTCGTTCTCACCATTGCCTACTCTGCCTTTGCATATCGGTCCTGAATATCTGTAAGTCTTGGCCAATAGATAGATGATGTAGGAGCTCATGTGGAATGATTTTGTCTTCTCCAGATTGATTAGCTGCTTGTGGAGATTATTGCTAATCATCTAGGACCAGTTGAACATTTGAACCCCGAAGGTGATTTCATCGATGAAATAGTACATCCACGTCTCAAAAGGCACACCTTGTGGACTACCTGCTATTCTGTTTAACAACAAAATAATATCCCCATAATCCTCCTTGAAGTCTGTTCGACGCAGCTTCTTGGGCATTTTCTTGGCAGAGGCTCTTGGTTTTTCCAGCCATGACTTGTTAATATTTGTGGCACAAAGTTTAGATTGGTCTTCATACAATTTTCTGGCATCCTCCTTAGTTTTATATATAGTCCAATGGTGTGTCGGGATGCCAAATGCCTCCTAAATTTCCATTTCTCCGAGGTGAGCTAATATCCTCTCATCAGGTGCAACAATTTGCCTCTCCTGCGCATCATAATGGATGGCGCACTCCGCCATCAATTCAACACATTCCACTGCTGGCGGAAATCCGACTGCCTGGAAGATGCCATTCCTCACCATCCGTCGAGCAATTGGTGTCAGAAATCCATCGTGTCCGTACATCCTCTTCTTGAATTTCGTGAAGTCCACATGCCCGAGATCGATGTCTGTAATATTTTTCCACTTAGAATTAATTTTTGACTCTCGCTGCAACCCTTTGCTGGAAAACTTCATCTGCACCCTTCTTGATGATTCTCCCTGTGTGGTCATTAACCTGCAGTAAAATAAAAGAATTAACATTAGCGCGGAGACTTTTAAATCTGGGTTTATTTCCGGGCCTTTATTCGAAAGTTTTTACTTTTAGCTTGTTAAAAAGATAAATTTATGTGAAAAAGCAAGCTGAAAATGGGCGAACTTGATTAAATTTTTTGCTAGAACTTAGCCAGAATGACCGAATAATATGAAAGAAGAATAAAGAACTTGACAAACCAAATTTAAAACCTTTGGAAATATCTTCTGGCTGCTAATCAAATTCAACTTCTGAGAATTTAATCAAAAACCCAAGAAAGAGTGCGCCAACTTGCTGAGAAGTACGCCTTTCAGCCAAGAATTTAATTTATTTATGCAAAACTCACTTCCTCCAACATAAAAATTTACTCCTCCGTTGAGAAAAATTGACCTTGCCTTCAATATTCCTGCAATTTTAAGAGAGCTTAACTTCTCTTCAATCAAACTTGTGAAAAAAAAGTTGCTGAAACTCATTATAAGGTTGAAGAATTTGATTTTGTTTTACTAATTTCATCTTTTCTCTTGATTTCCAACTCGTTTTCTTCTCTTCATCAAGGTAAGTTTCTAATTTTTTTCAAAAATCCTCATGGCAAGCTTATCTAGGCGCCACCTTCAGCCAAAATCTTTAGATTTTCTCTTTGGAGTTCAATTTTTAGCTAAGTGTTTATTTTTATTTGTTGGAAAATATTAAATATTCAATGATTTTTCCAACCTTCAAATCATGGCGAAATTTTACTCATGGATTTTCTCTTTTCTTATCGAATTTCATTTGTTTCCATGGATTTTCTTCCAAGTCATCTTAGCATCTTCCTTTCTTGTGGCGAATTTTGTTTTTGTCTAAGGCATGTTATTTTCCTAAGTGTCGGAATAAATTATCCAAAGTATTAAACTTTTAACTTTTAATCTTTTCCAACCCGTTTAATTTTTAGCTACTTTAATTTACCCATGGCTAAGTATTTATTTATTTTACGTCATTTTGATCTCTTCCCTTTAGCCAGGGCAGACTTCCAAACTTCTTTGCCATTCACGTTTTCTCCATGCTTTAGAAACTTTCGTCATGCTATTTAACCATCTCCCCTAGGCGAACTTCATCAATACTTAGGCAAATTTCCCTTCCTTTTGGCCTAGGGCAGACTTTTCCCTCCTTTGGACATCCTTCTTTGGAAGAAGTCGGACTTTACCATGTGCTTGGATGTCTTACCTTTGCCAAGTCGGACTTTGGACTTTACCATGTGTTTGGACGTCTTACCTTTGCCAAGTCGGACTTTGGAGTTGTATGCTGAGGCTAAAGAGATCCAAATGTTGGTCACCAATCACCATATGTCACAAGGAATATTTAGAACATTCTCGAAATTGGAGCTGCTGAAGGTAAGTTAAATACTTTAGTCCCAAATGCCATGAAACTCTTCCAAAATGCTTGCAATGCAGAGTTCAAGACTTGGTGCCTCCAAAACAACCCAAACAGCTAGGTCAAAGGGCAGATTATCAGACACCAAAACCAAAACACTGAACCCTCAAAGAGGTACGACCAGCATAGGAGCGATCAGCTCTAGGAAATTCATTTCTTTGTTAAAAATTCTGGAAACTTGCAAGAAGGCGCCTCAATCTGCTAGAAAGGAATAACCAATGCCCACAAAAAGTTCTTCAAACCTCCAAACAGCGTGAGCACAAACGTGAAGTAGCTGGACTAGGAAAGGTACAGACCAGCAAAAGCACCAAGTCTGAAATTTCACTCCAAAAGCTCCAATCTGCACTAAAATAACTCAACCATATGCAAACAATACTAGAAATTATCAAAGCAATCCATCAACAAAACTTCAAAACTGAAAACATCACCAATAAGTCCAATGGAAGCTCCTAATGTCATGTCCCTGAGTAAATTGAATTGCTTTTGGAGGGAAAATGATAAAAAGTGTTTTTAAACACTACTCTGCCATTAATAAATAATATTAAATAATAATTAAATATTTAAAAATAATACTAAATAATAATATAAATTTAAATTATTAAATAATAACATTTAAATTTTATGTCTTGGCCGACACCCTTGTGTTGGCGCTATCTATTTAATTTTTGTGAAGCCAACCTTTGTTGGCATTGAGTATTTAAGCTGGGTCGATCTCCCGGATGAGATATCGAATAAAGACAAATAAGTTGACCGTTTAGCTGGTTCTGCCTAGTAGGACGTAGTCTCTGCTAGTGGATCTGTGTCTTGTTCATCCAAATTCGTTCATTTCATTGACTTCAATTCTACCATTCATTTGAGTCTTCTTTGTTGCTGCAATTACAGGTGGGATGAAGCCAGTAACGATTAAAGAATAGTGTTTGAGCCAAGGCTCTAGCCACTCCGCTCAAGAAGAAATCCAAAGATTGAACATTCAGTGCCCAACATCTATTCACAGGATCTGAACCTTTGGTGCCATTATGGAGACCATCTGTTATATCATCCAGAGCCTGATATTCCAAGCAAGCTTCCTTCCACACACGATCAACATACTAAGAGGCAACATTCACACAACCTACACAAGCCCATAAAGAAATCACGAAGGTTTGAGCACGTCATGGTCTGGACACCACTCACGGGTGAGTGATTGACCATCGAGCATCCACATCTAGTATCCATCATGCAAGAGTTATCGAAAGAACTCAGAAGCGTCCATTCGGATTGGTCATTATGAGGGTCCCTCAAGCATCCTGCGGCAATGATTCCCGACATTATCTGCGATAGGACGATCCAAAAGCGTTTCAATTCAAGATTGCAATCGCCAACGCTTGTCGAGCCACTTGGAAATCGCGATTCTTTGATTTGTAATAAGAGTCTCTCATCCTCCTGTCATTCATTCGATAGTTGTCTTCAAGAGTTGGCGTTGAGTTCATGGAACATCCTAAGTCGCATTGCCACAGGCAGTGAGCGAGACTTTACTCATAGAAATAACGAGTTGTGCACATAGTTGTAAGTCACTGCTAAATCTAGGATTGTCGCATTGGGTCATGTTGAGTCGGATTAGTCACTTGTATGTACCTTGCTGAGACCTATGATTGAATTATAACTTACTTCGGATTCTGTTATTATTTTTGTGCATTTATCTGTGGGAAATGTTACAAGACTCGCCCAAACTCGGTGAGTACTCACGAGTCCTGAGGCGGGTTAGGCTGGGTGAGTCCTAGAGACTCGGATGCCGAGTACTCGCCGAGACTCGGCAGACTCGCTGAGTCTCGTGCCTCAGACTCGGCCATCACTTTGTCGGCTTAAGTTGCAAAAAAAACACATTTTAAACTTTCTTTCTTTTTTTCTTTTTGCCTTTATACTTGCCTCTATTCCTCTTAAAGGCACTTCATTTCATTTTCAAGCCAAGTAAGAGAGAAAAAAGAGAGAAGAGAGCCAAAACACATTTGCATTGAAGGAAAATCAGCAAAGAGATTGAGCACCAAACGCTTATTGATTCACATTTGTGCAGGTTCGTAGGTGATTTTTCTGCATCTAGAGGAGTCTACAAGGGATTGGAAAGAGATTTCCATTGATTTCAAAGAAGATTGAAGAGGTATGTTTGAGTTTTGAAGGTTTTTTTGTTTTTTCTAACCAAAACTTCATTTTCTATTCTTTTTTTCTTCTTTGTTTTTTCTATTTTGTTTTAGTGAACAAAGAACAAGTTACAAATAAATACAAACCCTAGGTGTGTGTTTAAGTTTTTTGTTGAACAAACCCTCGGCATTCTTGCAAAAAAAAAAAAAAATTATAGTTGCAAACTTGCAAACCCTAGGTTTTTTAGTTTAATTATAAATTATACTTTGAATGCTATTTTTTTTAAATTTATGTGTTATTGCAGCATTGTTTATATCTATATATTGTCTCCATCATATTCACCATGTCTCAAAGTAGAAGATATCCTTGTTGGAAACATGCCATTATTACCCCCGGGCAAAAAAAAAAGAAGTACAATGTTTTCATTGCAAAACAATTTTTCTTGGGGGTGGCATTAATAGATTGAAATACCACCTTGCCTGTATACCGGGACGAGATGCTAATCCTTGCACAAATGTCCCTGCTGAGGTAGTGTGTGAAGTGAAGTGCAATTGGAAACCTTTGAGCAACAAAAAGAGTTAAAAAAGAAGCAAAAAGAGGAGATGGCAGCCGTGTGTGGAGTTGGAGATTCAAGTTCTTCCATGCCTCCAATTCCTCCACGGTCTTCACCTTCAGTTGTTGGTAGTGGTAGTGGTAGTGGTAGTGGTAGTGGTAGCGGTAGCATTGGGCCTAGAGTTCGTGGATCTAGGCTGGATTCATAAATTTTTCCACGGACTACTCCAGGTTCCCAACCGTCTCTTGAGAGCATGGGTTGGAACAAGGATAAACATGATGCAACCAAAGCTGCAATTGGAGACTTCTAGTTTTATTGCGACATTCCATTTCATGCAGCCAAGTAATTCTTCTTTTGTTTTATTTTAAAATATATAGCTTGTTGTTTGATAGTTGATTCTTTATCTATTGAATTTTATTTTTAGAGCTATGTTGAATTCAAATTGAAATTATACATTTTTGAATACTAATTACTAACTTAATTTAATTTATTTGTGTTAGGTCTTCATATTGGAAAAATATGATTGATGCAGTTATTGTTTGTGGGGCGGGGTTCAAATCCCCTAATGATGAAGAGATAAAAGGCCCTATTTTGTCCCAAAAAGTGGCTGATGTGAAAGCCAAAATAGAGGAGCAGCAAGAAATTTGGAGGACGAAGGGTTGCACCATCATGACCGATGGTTGGATTGATAGAAGAAATAGGACATTGCTCAACTTTCTTGTTTCTTCCTTAGGTAAATAGTTTACTTCCTAAAATGCATTGCTTTAGTGATTAACAGTCAATATTTTAAATTTATATTTTATTGAATCATTTATTTTGTTTCTTTTTCAGGTGGTACCATGTTCATTAAATCTATTGATGCATCCGGCCACACCAAAAATGCTGAATTCCTTTGTGAGGATTTGGAGGGTGTCTTGGCTGAGGTAGGGGAGGAGAATGTGGTGCAAATAGTCATGGATAATGCAGCAAATTATGTTGCTGCAGGTAGACTATTGATGGATAGGCACCCATCATTGTTTTGGACACCTTGTGCCACTCATTTCCTTGACCTCATAGTAGAGGATCTTGGCAAGCTTGAATGGATCAAAGCATGTGTGGAGACCGCAAGGAATATTTGTATGTTCATATATAATCACACATGGGTCCTCAACCTTATGAGGCAATACATGGGGCAAAAGGAGTTGGCTCACCTTGGGATAACATGCTTTGTTACCAACTTCATCACTCTACAATCCTTACTACAGTCAAAGGGAGCTTTGAGGCAGATGTTTGTTAGTGAAGAGTGGTCTTCCTCAACATATTCTAAGACAAATGCGGGGGTCGATGTGTCAGGTTGGATTTTTGATGAGCAGGGATTTTGGGGGCCTACTAAGGAGATTTTTTATGTTCATTACAACTTGCGCCTTTGCCATAGACAGATATTGGGCATTGACTTGTCACCCATCATGTTGGAGGAGGTTGATCCACAGTCTGATTGGATCACTAAGGCCGAGGATCCTGTTTTTACCGATGAGGACCTTGATTGGGTCGACCAGGCAGATCGAGAGGCAAAGGCAGTAGCCATGGCAGAGGAGGAGGATAGAGCATGAGGAGACACCTTGGATGTTGGTTTGGGTGCCTCTGAGTCTGACACTGAGACATGCAGAGATGATGGCTGCAACATCATCCAGGACCTATCTTAGATGTCTATGCAAGAGGACTAAAGCTTAGTGATGCAGGCTCCTCTGAGCCATAGGCTTATAACTTTTGTTTTACTTTTGTTATATGTTTGGAACTTTTGATACCATGGATTTCATATTCCATGAGTATTGTATACATTTCACAACATTTATACATCTAAATTCTAACTATTTTGACTCTTACTATTGTTATTGGTATTAACTATTAAGTAATTACTTATTTCCTTCAGCTAAAATTTGTATTTATACTTATGTGATCTATAAATGTTTGTGTATAGGATCATAGTAGTTTCTATTTCATGATGTTATTGTGTATTTAAGGTTTATTTACTAAAAGGTTCATGAAACAAGCTTTAAATCCTTAAAAATCTTTGAATTTCTTGGGTTTTTCTATTTGCCGAGTCTTGGGCGAGTCTGGGCTCTGAGTCCAAGTCCAAGTCAATAATCAGCTTGCCGAGTCCGAGTCCAAGTCAAAAATCAGCTTGTCGAGTCCGAGGCGAGTCCGAGTCTTGTAACATTGTCTGTGGGAGCATTTCGATGGCATTCAATTCTGTGCAAACATAGTTTCAATTTGTTCGATTTGCTTTCATTACATGTGTATCAATTAAATTAGGAAATAATAAATACCCCTTCATCTCTAACTTGGGCGAGGCAGCTTACACCTAAAATGAAGCTACACTAGTCCAGCTAGGGAGTATCTTTCAACTCTGAAACTAGAACCAACCATTGAGGGTTTTCGTCCTCAAGGCCTTGAATAATTCTAGCATCATGCCGCACTTCATTATCAAATTCTCAACATAACCCAAATGAGAGCTTAGAGGGGGTTTAAATAGAAAATAAGGTTCCAATTTTTGAATTGCTTTTCCCTCCAAAGGGGACACCATTATTGGGAAAAGAAATTTCATTTTAATTTTTGCTTAAGTCCTCCTTTTGAGTGTCCAAGTTCAAGTCCCCCTTTTAAAACAACTTTAAGTTCTCATCCCTAGGTGTGGGGTACAAAAGTGAACTTAATAACTTAAGTTATAACTTGCCTTTTTTGAACTTATAACTTTATAACTTAAGTTGCAATATTTTCCTTTTATGAATTCCAAGGATGGTGGATGCATTGAACTGCCAAAATTGACAGAGCTCAATAATGGACATTGGCAAAAATAGAAACCTTGCACTAAACTGCTATGAGGACACCTGCCAAAAATAACACTTACTAAAAATAGCATACTACTAAAAATAGTAAATGAGTCCAAATGCCAAATTAGCCCAAATTGAGATGTAGCTATGACTTACTAAAAATATAAATTGCTAAAAATAGCAGTTATTGCCCACTAAGGCTCTTAGGAAACCCAAAAAAACCCAAAAAACACTCTAGCAAGCCACTACAATTACCCCTTGAAATGCTGACAGGAATCCTCCAAGATCTTGGAATCCCTTGAAATGCCTCCAAATAGCCTACGAGACTTCGAAAGTAGGCTAATAGTCATTGGAAATCCTAGGACTGAAAAAGGGGACATTACAACTCATGGCAATTATGAGAAGCTTTTTTATTGTGGGGCTCTTGCAACAAAGCAACCTTTGATGTAGTACGTATTCTTTCTATATAAAGAAGGTCTAGGCATCCCACTTCATTATTTCATTGCAGGTTGATGATCAAGAACAACAATAAGCTCTCAAGGATGCCATTTTCAGATCTAGCCAAGGTTTTTGACTGTTCTTCGATATTTCTTGAAGATTGGAAGCAAAAGAAGATTTCTAATCAGAGGCTGGATTTAGAGACAGATTTTCTCAGGGAGTCAAATTAAAAACTTCCAATCCATCTTTTGTCTACTTCCTCTCTTCTTGTCTTAGGTCTTCTTGCATGTCACACAAAGCAGCAGGCTACCACAAATTTGATCAACTGGGCAGATTTAGAATAATTTTCCAGTGAAACCCATCTCGTCAAATTTTCTAGAATCAACAAACTTGCTGCCCCTATTTTTGGGGTTTTTTTCAAAAAAGTTTCATAATCAAAATTTTGAGGAACTAGGTTTGTTCAACATTGAAGCATGAACAAAACCCATGTGCCATATTTTTTCCGGAAAAATACTTCTCAGCAAGGCGCTATTTTCAGGGGTTTTCGAAAGTTGTCAGAACAAGGTCAAGTTTGCAGTTAAATCTCAGGTACAATACATGACCAAGACGACCTTATTTCATGATTACTTGAAAACGATTGACACGAACTTACATCAAGTAAACCTAGTGGTTGATCTAGAACAGTTGGAGGGCATGAATCAGATCATGTTGCAGAACATTGAAGAATCCGGGTTGCTACAAGTTGCATCCATCCCCATCACATTATAGAGTGTGGAGCTTGTAATCACTTGTATTAAGCATTACAATCCTACAACAAGAGAAATCAGATCAGTGGATGGGAGGGTTGTTTGCAATTTAAAGCCCAAGGATATAGAAAAGTGTTTTGATATTCCACCATGTCCTAACAGCAAGGTCATATCAGTGACGGAATGCGAAAAGGCATTTGAGGAAGCCAAGGGCAAATGTCAAGGGATAATGGCCGAGAAATGGCTGAAAGTAACAAAGGCTAACTTGCCTAAGTTGCTTGGACAAGGAGAATGTAAAGATGAGTATGCAGTGTTAATCACTCTACTCAATAGAATCATTGGACAAGAGGATGGCAATCAATTCTAGTCGTGGATGTATTATGTCATTGCAAAAATCATCAGCAAGAGGGAACATTACAACTGGGCCACTCTAATTAGTGATATGCTCCACCAACAGATTACCGGGTATCTAGAAGCTCATAGGTTTCACATGTGTTCTTACTTGGTATACCTTATCGCCTTCCAAGGTGAGTTCAGGATATTAAACAATGTGGGAACCTAAGGTGTGCAGAAGGTTCATGAGCACTTTACACGTGGTTTACTCAAGCAAAGCGACACTTCAAGAGAACAAGTGATCACTTCATCATGCACACCGTATGAGATCTAGACCATGAGATGCACGTACGTTTTTCACAAACAACCAGAGAAGCAATGGCGGATTGGGCTTATTGGTTCATCCAATTCCCTACGTTCTCCTACATACGCGTGTATGGCTACATTGGTCACCCCACCATGATGCCACGGTACCCTTCAGATAGGGTAGTCTTCATGGAATTCCTGAGGCGGTTGTCCGAGGTTCACGTTTACTTGCGCTTGAAGAAAAAGGCAGCTTTAAACTTTCCCATTGAAATGGGATTCTATAGATGTACGTTCGCGGCAGATGCTAAGATAATGAGCCAGGAAACGGTGAGGTTTAATCTCAAGTACCTCATTGAGAGGAGGTCCTATGATCCCAGAGGGCTCTATGCGGCGCATCTCGAGCAACACTCATTACATAAGTCTTCTATGGAAGATTATTGGGTCAATTGTCAAGACGAGTATAAAGTGCGAAGAAGGAACTATAGTAGGTTTAGGCTCCCGCACATTGCTGACTTTATGTTAGTAGACATCGAGGGCTTATCTGACGATGAAGGGGAAGTCATCCTCCCCTCATTCTTCGTAGATTCAGTTGACTCCCAACCACTCCCAAGAGTGGATTGGCATGCCAAAGACAACACGTCTATAGAGGAGAGGACGAGTTGAGTTGTTAGAAACAACCAATTCTACCTCGACAACAAGAAATCAAGGAAGGTGGTACCTCACAAAACAGAGCCGCCATAGGTTCAGTCTACACCACCCTCCACTTCAAGAAAGAAGCCTAGGCAAAGGAAATGGTGCAATCCTCCCCAAGGGATGAGGATGTCGAAGCATACAAGGCCAAGAACACAGGGGACACATGTGGAGAAAGCCACACACAGTCCTGAAATAATCATGGGTATTGCTGCCCCAGAGCCAATAATAGAGACTGCTGCCCCAGAGCCAGTAGCAGTAGTTGCTAAGGAGCCAGCAACAGAAGCGGCAGAGCCAACGACAGAAGAAGCAGCAGCAGAAACGGTGCCTGTTATGGAAACAAAGCCACCTACATCACCACCATCACAGCGGTCGCAAGTCCTCATTGACTTGGACTCGCCCCCTAGAGATGTCACTCCAACGCAGTCTCACACTTTGGGCATTCAAGGGCCTCACATTCCTCCTTCTAGCGAAGCTAGCTGAGATTCTATCTAGCTTGAGGGCTTCCTAGGCAGGAAGAGGGAAAGACCCTCCTATGAACTTGACTTCATTGAATTTGACCATGTCCCACAAGACATGCCGACAAAGAAGTTGAAGAAGCAAGTTCACATGGAAAGCAATGCAGATTGTGAACTCATCATAGAGATTGCTGCCCCACCAGTAGAGAAAAGCATACACGAGGTACAAGTGGAAGACTACACACTATCTAAACTTAACCTCAGAAAGACTACACGACAAGTGGAGGCAGACCTTCTCGGAATCGCCTTGATGAGCGCACAAGAAAGGATGGCCAAGGATGGAAAAGACAAAGCAGCCTTAAAGGCTGAGAAGCAGCAATTGAGGTCATACATTTCCAGCTTGATGCATGGCACCCCAAATGTCTCGGCCTGAGCACCAGAATTGCTGGATCTTCCCACAAAACAAAATCACCAACAGTTGATAACATACAGAAAACACTTGAGAGATCAAGTGGAGAAGTTTGTTCTCAAAGGTAGATGTATACTTGCAAATCTATACCAATTATGAGATAGAGCACATGGACTTCGTGCAGAGATTCAACAATCAGAGCAAAGAATTGCAGAGAAGAGGCCAGAAGACGAGACCACAATTGCAAACTTGCAATTGGCATATCAATCAGTCTACTCACAGGAAAACAAGCAACATCTTTTTGCTTGGAAAGAGTAGCTTGCGTACAAGGTGAAAGCCTATGACGCTCATTTAGTAGAGTTGATTGACTATCGACTGGTGGTCGCCAATATTATCAACTTCGCAAGAACGTTGGTAATATCTTTTCCTCGCATAGAATATCAGCGCGAGGGAGGAGAATACATCGAGATGGTCACTATACAAAATCAGTTCAAAGACGTCATCCGTAGTACCTTTCTTGATGATCTAGACGGTTGCAAGCTAGCCAAGGTGGTAGCATTGTCAACCAAGTTCGATGAAGCAACGACACAGTGTATAGACTTCCAACATTAGCTTATGACAGGCGAATTAATGCTCAAGTGCCATGTCATCATTTTGCGAAGCATTAACTCCCCCGAAGTTGAAGTCAACGAATGGATAGAAACACTGTTGACCAATGGTGAGTTGTAAAGGCACCAAGAAGGACGTCCTACCCTCCAATTGGCATTTATGATACTTGAAGTTTACTTGATGCCTCATTCCAAGTCAACTCAAGAGGACATTTAATGTAATTGGAGTTAACTTGATGCCCCTTTCCAAGTTAACTCCATATCCCACAAATCATGCATTGTCAAATCTCACTGATAAAGGATGTCTAATTGGCTTCCATAATTTGTGGATCTCAGATCTCCACTAAATGTGGATGTCTATTTTGGAGGTATACTTTACATTAAAGATCACCTTTTGTTTACTTTCAGTCAACTAAAGTAGTTTCCAGTTGACTCTTTGTTTACTTTCAGTCAACTGAAGTAGTTTCCAGTTGACTCTTTGTTTAGTTTTAGTTAATTGAAGTAGATTTCTAGTTAACTGTTTGTTCCCTCTTTTTAGGAATAAATCTTGCTAATTGATTGGCAAGAACTCATTGTTAACTCAAGGAGATTTTGGGGCTGCCCACTCGTTTGAGTTCTATAAATAAGAGCCTTGGGCTCATTGTTTGTTTAACCTTTACTTACTATGCAAAATTGTTGCACCATTGTTGCCAACAAGTTTGAAAGTGATTATTTGTCCACTCTTGGATGAGAGTTGATTTGTTGATCGTAATTGTGCATGATTTCGTGCCTTTGTTGTCCCAATTCTTTTGTAACTCGTTGATGAAGCTTGAAGAAGAAAATCAGAAGGCGCTTGCATTTTGATCTACATATTTGAGTTATTTCTACGTTTTGTATCTAATAGCTTGTTGTTTCATTTCCCTCCTCGGATAGGGGTTCCTCCTCCTTGGATATTTGTTATTAACGGTTGTCGTTTGTTGTTGTCTAATGGATTGTCCTTCAACCTATACTTCGGATAGGGGTTCCTCCTCCTTAGCAAGTTTTTCGGCAAAGACATCGTAATTTGTTGTTTCTTGTAAGTCATTTCCTAGCCCATACCTCAGATAGGGGTTCCTCCTCCTTGGCAGGTCTCAGATCCAACTTACCGTGAAAAGCGTTTGCTTGTATAAAACCTTATCCCTGCGTATATCTAAGAGTTCAGAGCCTCGACCATATTCTAAGGAGACGGCGGATTCAAGTGATCCAACCAACCCATTCCCACTCCTATGCCCTCATGCTCTGTTTACCTTGAGGATTTAGGATAGATTAAAAGCTAGAATAGCCGTAGTTAAGATCTGCCGAAACCAGAGAAAAAGCTTAGCTATGGTGCATTGTGTTTGTGCACCCTCGTGTCCTACCGCTGAGTACAAAAAGATAGGAACCTTAGTTTACCCTACCCTTTCTTACGCATTACATCAGTAGAGAGGGACTTCTCCTCTTTAAATAATGAAGAAGTGTTGCAAAACATTTGTAATAGCTGAACGTTTACAATCAACACTCCAGAGGTGCTAATTTAAACACCAACAAATACTTTAAGAAGTTGGACAATTACATGCCAATAAAAGATTTACAATGTTCTAGAAAAGAAAATTAAGGCTAATCTATGAAATTCAAATGAACAAAGCTTTGAGATAAAGTTTTGATAATAAGGTTAGGCAAACACAAATTATGAAAAACAACTTTGAATTTATTTATGAGCAATATGCTATTATTTATAACAATGGAATGAGGTTTTTCAACCTTAAGATATCTATTAACGAGACTATGACTCACCCAAAAATTTCCTCCTTATAATTTGGCATGCCATGGATTTTGCCTAATATGGATTCTTTGATTGAGGTGTATGTTCTTGTGAATCAAATTTGATTGAGTGTTGTGGAATGGATGGCATGGTTGATTTCATATTTAAAAATTCTTCATGTTGGAGTTTCCTCTTTGTTCACCTAAAAGTTTGCAAGTTGTTTGATCTCAATGATAGGCTAGATCTATGGTTGGATCTTGTTCTTTGTCTTTTGAAGCCGTGTCATGCCTCTATGCGATTTGCAGACCCCTTTAATGATTGATTCGACCAATAGCATGAATACCCTCTAACACATTCCCTTCCAAGCTTTGAGAGTAGTATGAAAATTTAGATCAAGAATAGGTCAATAGTGTAGAAGCATTGGCAACATTGTGCCCCTTTGTATAAAATACAAGCCTCTAGCCTTTTACCTAAAAAAGAGAAAACATCGCGGCCCTTTGTTTATCAATTCCTATTTTGCTTCAAGTAATAGCATGGCTCTTGGGAATTTCCTTATCAAAGGTTTTCTTGAGCTCACATTTGTTGTTGATTGGATGATAACCTATTTCAATCCTTTGGATAGAAATCATATTGATATAGTGTTGATGACCTAAATGAATTTTCACAACAAATGCACCACACGGGTTGTAATGCCAAAAATTAAATTTTTTTCTTCATTAAGGCATTTTGAAGAGAATGGTAAAAGTCTTGTAAAAATTGTCATCAAAAGTCAAAATTTCTAAAAACAGAAATTCTATTTTTAGAAAGTTTCTAAAAATAGACTTAATTTGGGGTTTTCTAGGTTTCTTCTCAAATGGATATTGGCAAAATTTTCTAAAAATATAATTTTTGTTTTTAGGGCTCAAATTGATTTTGATTGGTTGAAAATACTTCCCGATCAAACTGGTCTAGTCATAATCGTCAAAAGATCAGTATTTCTTTGGTGGGCCTATTCTGTTTTTTCAGAAGGTAAAACAAGAGCTCCAAGGTCATCAATGGAGGATGTTCAACTGCCAGGTGTAAGATTCAAGGTCTTAATGCTACACAAATGACGTAAAACAACAAAAGATGCATGAGAAATGGTGAACAGAGGAGGGGAATCTAAAAATAGTCAAATTTGCAAAAAAATTTCTAACATTGGGAAGCTTAGGCGCCCCTACCAGCTAAAGGCACCTAGCATTTGTGAAATTCATGAAAAAATTTCTTAGTCTGGTAATCCTAGGTGCCCCTGCCCAGTCAGCAGTGCCAAGTCCTCAACACTTAGAAATTTTTCGATCCCAACATGCTACTTTCCAGTTCAGCCTCTGTCGCCAACAACAATTGTAATGAAAGTTGAAAAACGAAGAAAAACTTCCAACTCTAGAATGTGTAGGAGCCCCTGTCCAGTCAGCACTCCTAGCACTTCATGCCTTAGCCATTTTTCAACTTTCGTCATTTGTTGATCAAAAAACGAAGAAAAATGGCTAACACTGTTGAGGTTTTACATGTTTGATGATTTCATCGAATGCTTTTATCAAACTTCATCAAAACGTCCTCACGCGTGTGCTTTTTCTAGCTACAAAAGAGGAATTCACCGTTGCACGTACAAATCAACTCAGATTTTAGCATACAAATTTTCTATCTTCTTGGAGAAGCTCCAAAATTTTAGGGTTTTTGCAAAGAAAGCACTTTTTCATCTCCAAACTCTATTCAAAAGGCTTTTGGTATTCATTCTTCATATTTTGTAGGTTGGCATCTAAAGGAGGAAAGATAAAATTTTCTTCTCACAAAGATTCAGAGGCTCAAATGGAGTGTTTTTTTTAGTGTTCTTCGTGGATTCGGGATTGGGAAGCACAGAGGCACGCTTTTTCATGGTCCAATCTTCTAGGGCATCACATTTTAGAAATAGGTGGTTAGCTTTTTCAATTTTCGTCAATCTGGGTCCACTTGCTTTTTACTCCTCTTAAAGATTGGAAAATTTTATATTTTCAAAAATCTGCTTTTTCGATGCTTTTTCGGGAAGTCCAACTTTTTCAAAATTTGATGAACTAGGTCTCTTTAGAACGTGCTTGTCTACAAAACCCAGACCTCAGCTTTTTTTCCGGGAATCTGCTTTTTGGAGAAAAATCAGCAACTTATTTTCAGCAATTTGTGCAAAACTTTTCCGAACATAGGCGTGTTCACAATCAAAATTCGAGTTTTTAAACATGTAGTATTCTCCAATTGAAATCAGGAACAAATTAGCTTTTTGGCGGAGAGTGTGTCATCTTTTGGGGAAGCGATGTTTTCTAAGAATAGAACTCAAAATAATAGCAGTTAACTTGATGCCTTTTCCAAGTTAAACTTGCTATTCTCATTCATGCTTATCTATTCTTTGTGAAATAGAAAAAATAAATTGTATTGTTGGAACTTTCCTTGCTTTTAAATCAGCTTAACTGATTTTGGCAGGTGGTTAGTTGTCTTGTTTTAGTTTTAGAAATAAAGCTTGCATGTTGGCAAGTCTAGTTGTAAAAGAAAAGATATTTTAGGGTTCCCTACTCCTTATTTGTGTATAAATAAGGGCAGCCTTGCCCATTATTTTCTTAACCGTTATTGTGATAACAAATTGTTGAGCCTACTTTTGCCTACAACTTTGTTATTCAGTGTCTATCCACTTTCTATAAGAGCAAGTTTGGATGCCTTCCTTTTGTTGCAAATCATTGTTTAGTTTATGTGTAATTTGTGTCAAGTGTAATCTAGTTTGATCGCTAAACTATAAGCCTATTAGTGCTACAAATCTGTTGTCCCAAAAGTATAATTGTTGTTAGAAATTTGAGGAAGGAAATCTTGTGCCTACTTTGCTTTGATTTACTGTCTTAGATTTTGTTTTATGTGTTTTGCTTATATAATCTTTATTTCAGCTTAAATCTAAAAGTACAATGAGTCTTCAAGTGTGCATTGGAAGTGAGTTTATTTAGGCATTTGTGTTATCAAATCATTCCTCGTTTACTTTTGACTCTCAAGCTTTGAGTTTACTTGAGTTGTCAGAAGCGTCATTAGTTTAGGCTTAGTTGTAGTTGAAGTTTTAAAAAGAGAAAACCTCAGCTGTGACTCAAAGAGTTTTATAACCTAGTGCTCTTAGATGAGAACAAAAAGATTGGCCATAGTTTAGTATTCTTTCTTTTTAAGCATCATCAGCAAAGAGGGAGCTTCCCCTCCTAATTTGAAGAGCAGTTCAATTGTGCATAGCTATTCGTTTATAATCCGCATTCCAGAGGTGCGAATTGAAACGGCAACACGAGGTCATCAAGCATGGACAGTCCTACAAATGTGGCACAAATCTGCAAGCCAATCTTTAGGATTGAAAGTTTATCTCCTTATCTACTCTAGGTTAAGCCTAATTGATAGAAGGGAAAATGACAAAGATGCAAAAAAGAAAATGACAAAACAAGGATTATGTCAAATATATATCCTTTTATGATCCTTCTCAGGGCTTTGCAATTCATGGGAAAATAGCTAACAAAAATGGTGAAGCATAAACACACACATGCACCAAACAAACTTATCCACAATAAACAAAAATCAACACTACTAGAGTCCTTGCTTCTTATATTAATTGTTTCAAATGTTATTATTTAGCCACATGCAATGAAAAACTAACACAACTAGACAAATACACAAAGGTTCCTTTGGAGACTAATCACAAAAGAACTGATAAATCATCTTATACATAAGGCTCTTAGAGCCAATCCATACAAAGCAAGATCTAAATTACAAAATGGCATGTGGGCCTTTATTTATAGGAAAACACCCAATCCACAATATAATTTCTTCCCAAAATACAAGAATTTGAAATTAGAATTTCAAAAAATTAATCCTCTTGAGGTCTAAGCAGCAAAAATTTAGAATTGAGTAGGGTGTGTTGGTACCCATTTCTATGTGTCTCCTTTTTTCCATGTTATGCTCTATAAGTCTACATTTGGCCTTATCCACTGATAATTGATCTAAGAAATCTTTTAAGTTTGGTCTCGATGTTGAAGTACTATTCAAGAGGGATAGGAAATGTTCAAAAAGTTTGTTAAAATGAGTTAAAACGAGTAGGATTTTGTCTTGTGGGTTTTACATGTCCAATCGAACTAGGTCTGGTTCTCTTTGATTTCCCCGCAATGCCCTGTTTACTAGGAAATTCTTGCAAAAGGAAAAGAGCATGAAGAAATAAGTTTTAAGCTTTTTTGTGAGAACCTGACTTCCAACTAGTCCAAAGGCTATAGTTTTGCTAGTCTTTTTTGCATTTTGGTTCAGTTCACTTTTTCTACAAAAATCCTTGCTTGTGAAAAACAGACCCCATGTGAATTGCACCTATTGAAAATTTAGAAACCTGGCTTATTAATATTTTCTTGCATGTTCAGTTCGGTTGAACTTTTTCACATAAGCTTTTGCAGGGTTTCAATGCCCATCCAAACTTCCCCATTTAAATGTGAAACATTTGGTTCATTTAGCATTTTCCATGTTCGATCTTTTATGAAATCAAAATTAAATGTTTGTAGAGGTCCAAGTTCCATCTAAACCTAATTCACATCCGATCATAAGTTAGGTTCACTTGGAAAATTCCACATGTCGTATATTTGTGACGTCATCATTCCATGACCATTGCATCATTAGCCCTTTTGCGAAGATTCTCTAGCCAATTGAACTAGACCTTTTAAAAGTTGAATTCTTATCCAATTTAGTTGGTCTTGCCCGTAAAACTATTCTAGTTGCATTTTCCTGCAAGCCATACTCTGTTGAAGTCACCATGTCATTTTGCTAATGTCATCCCACCCTATTGATGTCATAATGACATCATCCCATCTCAAGCACTCCCAATACATGATGATGTTATCTAGTCCTTTGATGTCATCGACTCATCATCATAACTTCTCATATGAATCAGACATTGAAATGTTGTGAAGTTAGCAAGTTCAATTGGACTTCCCCTCAGGTTGAGTTCGGGTGGTCGGTTCAATGGCTAATTCTCCTAAAGTCAAGTTGCATTTCAAAATCTTGCAAAACTTCATCCTGGCATGTAGAAGGTTCTTGTCAAGCACTAGAATGTTTAGAATTTCATGATACTACTTTGCAAAAGTCTCCTATCTTCTCCCCTATCATTCTTGGATGCCATTAATGCATCTTAAATATCTTGCGACTACCATATTTAATTTGATGGCTTCCAAAGAATCCTTTGTTTTATGGTCGGCCATGCCTCAATCATTGCACAAACCCCTTTTTCTGACATGCCAGTTCCCAAGTCATTTTGTAGTGTATTTCTTGGGCGTTTTTTTGATCTTTTGCACTCAACCCCATGATCCATTAATGAAAGGAATGAGAGGACAATACTCTTTGGATTTTGGAGGGAAGCTTCATACGGAGGTTGCATCAACACTTCAACTAGGAGATTTACAACAGCATTGGGTATTTCAGCACTTTGGTCGTTTTTAGAATAATTTTGTAATCATTGCATTCTTGATTATCAACAAATATTTGCAGCAGTAGATTTATGTAATTATTAGAATGAAATGTGTGCATGAAATACTTTATTCCAATGTAATGAATGCCCTTGACTTCTTCTTTTTTTGTGTGTATCGTTCTCAGAACAAGACTGAAGTTGCAGAAGGGTTTTATGTTTGATTTTCATTTATTTCATTGAGTGCATACATTGAAATTTTCACGAACATGCTAAGGAAATAAGGTTACAAAACATCAACAATTAAACAATGCAACTCAACACCTAAAATCTGAAGTTTAACAATCATATTTCAGACCTGAAAAATGCGACATCAACAACAATTTTCACCATAGAAATGCACAGACCAGAATTACATGCTTGCTACCCCAATACCCAGAAATTGGCGTTAATCCCAAGGTAGGCGACTAGCTCCAATAAATCACCAGCTCTCCAATAAATTTCAAACAACTGCTTGAAATGGACACCCAGCCAAGGAGAATCCAAAGAAACAATACCCAGATGTAATTTCCAAAGCACCACAAAATTATACTCAAGTTTGCCCTTTCTAGTTGCTCAGAAAATGAAGTTTCAAACTTCTGGAAATTTGTATCAGACCTCAGAAAATGTAGTAAATAGGTGCAAATTCTCACCAAAATCAAGAAATCCACAGACCAAAACCATAGCTCCAAACCCACATTAGAAAAATACAAAAATCTTCATTCTATCCACACCAAAATGCTCCAACAGCAAGATAAAGCACTAAAACTTGAAAGACAAAACACCAACCAGCTAGGGTGGGTCTCTCACCACCAAAACCAGCAATGTGATAAGAGGGTTTTCATCCTCAACCAACAGTTTTCAAATCCTGGAGAAATTCTGGCAGAGTCTCCTTAATTTGCCAAAATACCCATATGCAAATGAGAGCTCAAACTCATATTTATAAAGTGGGAAGAATTAGGGCAACTTGCATTTGAATTTGAATATATTTCCCTTTAATTTCACTTTATGAAATGACATGAAATTACCCCAAGAGGGGCGTCCAACTTTTTGCCTCCAAAATTCCACTTTTGATTTTTAATTTAAAATTGACATTAAGCACAAACTAGGCATCCCACCTTATGAGGCATAACATTAGCCTTTAAAAATGATAAATAAACCTCTTTTCTAGGCATCCACTTGAAATACATGGCCCCTCTTTTAAAACAACATTGTGCAACTAGGCCAAGGGGTCCTTTTTATTTTATTTAATTCAAAATACCTCCCTTGGGTGTCTATGCTCATGAGGAAGCTATTTTGCTATTGTTGCATTCTAAGACAACATTAAGTCATTACATTAGGCTCCAAGGTACTTTTTACATGACCCCTTGACCCCTTCACTTAAGTTAAAGAAACTTTATTAAAATAACTTAAGTGAGAAATACAAATAATAATTAAATTGAACCTTAGCCATGCCAACACCCAAACTGGAAATAGACATTGCTGAAGTAGCCTTGGCCAGGACTAGTTACCAACTATTTTACATGAGCGATCCATATGAATGTGTGTTGTAGATATTTTAGATTTAGTCATTTTGGTTGAGACTCATTATAGTATTTTAGATTTGAGTATTTTTACATAAATATTTAGCCAAGGTTCATTACAAGTACCTTCAGTGAATGCAAGGTACTTGGGTTTTGAATTCTTTGTCCTTGCAACCACAATAGTGGTTGAGATTAATTGTTGGCACTTAGAGGGAGGCAACACTAGGAATGTGTTGTGACCTTTTCACACATCGCCCCATTGCAAATGGGGACCCCCTGTTTTTGCTTTTTTTGCCTTGGCGTCGCAACTGCTTATCACTTGTCTTTTTACAATGAGGTCATCGCTTTGAGAGTTTCAAGTCAGTTTTTCGAGAGCCATCCGAGCCAAGTCAATAATCCATGCTTGAATCAGAGCCTAAACATCACAGAAGTGCTCAGAAGGCCCAGGAAACGAAGATCGCCTGTGCATTCAGCCAATTCTGACACTTCCTATTTTTTAGGGAATCTGCTTTTTTGCTTTTTCGCTTTTTCATTTTTGGCATTTTTGGACCAAACGGGGTTCCCTATTTTTTAGGGATTTTGCTTTTTCTATTTTTAGAAAGTCAACCCTGGTCAACGAGTCAACTTTCCATCTTTAGATCCAAAAATCAATCAAAAAATCGAAAAATCATTGAAAAATCAAAGAGAAAACTGAAAAATCAAGTGAAAAATCTGGAAAAGCAAGCAAAAAGATGAGGAAAATCAACCCCAAAAGCATCAAATTCTGGAAAAATCATCGAAAAATCAGTCAGATTTGAGGTAAAAATCACCAAAAATCATCCAAAAGAGCATAGAATACATGATGAAATTCTGTCTAAGTCTGGAAAATTCGCCTTCAAAAGAACATGTTCAGCCATTGGAGAGTTCGCCATCAAGAAGGAAGGATTAGCCATCATAAAGCCGGCCCTTAAAAGGTGGGACGTAAGAAAGAATGGCAAGGACTTGAAGAGGTCGGCCCTTAAAAAGTGGGACGTAGCAAAGAATGGCAAGGACTTGAAGAGGTCGGCCCTTAAAAAGTGGGACGTAGCAAAGAATGGCAAGGACTTGAAGAGGTCGGCCCTTAAAAAGTGGGACGTAGCTTGAAGAGGTCGGCCCTTAAAAAAGTGGGACGTAGCAAAGAATGGCAAGAACTTGAAGAGGTCGGCCCTTAAAAAGTGGGACGTAGCAAAGAATGGCAAGGACTTAAAGGGGGTCGGCCCTTAAAAAGTGGGACTTGGCAAACAAATTTCAGACCCCGCCTAGCTTTGGCAAGACATGTCCAAAGTCCGCCCAACCTTGATAGAAGATGGCAAAGACCTTGGAAAGTCCGCCCTTCACTTGGCCAAACACTTGGGAAGTCCGCCATGGCATAGAAGAGGAAAAAATTAAATTTTTGCTAAGTGTTTGGTGCCTAAAAGGAGAAAATCCGAAAATTTGCCTAAGTATAGAGGCCTAAAAGGAAGGAAAATTGAATTTTGGCTAAGTATTTTGACATTTTCAAGAGGAGAAAGTGCTAAAGTTTGGAAGGCAAGTGCTAAAGGAAGTCCGCCATGGCATGTGGAAGATAGAAAAGACTTTGGAAAGTCCGCCTAGGCCAAGGCAAAGAAAAATAAATTGTGCCCGGTGCAATTAAAAGTTCACCATGGCAGGGAAAAATAAGGATCTGGCGTAAAATTTGTCGACGAAATGGCTAGAATTTTGACTTGGCTAGACGAAAAATTGGAATAAGATTGGAAAATAAACTTTTAGCCAAAGAAAATGGAGAGGAAATCAGAATAGCCATGGGTCCAAAACGAATGGGTTGGAATAAATTAAAATATTTTAATATTTTAATAATTTATTTCCAAATACTCAGAAATATGAAATGCCTTGGACGAAATAATGGATGGAAAGGCAAGCTTCAAGTTCGCCCAAGGTGAAGATGTCCAGCATGAAGCAAAGTCTGCCCAAGGATGGATGTCCAAAACAAGTGCAAAGTCCACCTGGAGAAGTGTCCAAAGATAGTCGAAAATCCGCCCTCAATCATGGTGGAAAATATTCTAAGGCATGAAGTGCCTAGAAGGGAGATGAAAAATGGCAAGCTTAGTGGAAAGTCTGACCTGTCTCTTGGCAAGAAATCTCTAAGTCCGCCTTACCTTGGGAAGATAAATGGAAAGAAGTTCTCAAAGTCCGCCATGCACTTGTCCCAGGCTTGATGAAGTCCGCCCAGCCAAGGAAACTCAAAGAATTGGCTAAGTAAAAATTCAAAAATTTAGAAAGGCACCAGTGAAGTCCGACCTTGCTCAATGGGTGGACGGCACAAGAAAGTCTGACTTTGCCCAAGAACATCATGTCCAAACCTTTACAAAGTTCGACTTTTCTTGGAGAAGGTATGTCCGAACATCCATAAGATCTGCCAAGTACAATGGCAAACATGATGCAAAGTCCGACCTAGACCAAGAAAAGAAATGTCAAAGTGTTGAGAAAGTTCGCCACAATTTAAGAGAAAAGATGGTAAGCACTAGAGAAAGTTCGACTTATCCCTATAGATGTTTGTCCAAAGTGGCTTGAAGTCCGACTTAGGCCGAGAGAGAAAACGTCCAAGCTCATGTGAAGTCCGCCCAAGGAGAGGATGAGAAAATTGGCTAAGTGTTGATACCTTGGGGAGAAGAATTCACTAAGTGTTGGACAAAAAACAGGAAGGATGAAGAGGAAAATAAAGAGGAAGTGAATAAAATCTTTGTCCAAGGATGGAATTTGTCCTACATAGCACAAGCCAAATTCAAAATTGAAGAAAAATCCACAGGCAAAGTTCATCCAAAACCTTGGCTAAATGTTGAATAGTCCGTGTGAAGGTGGTACAAAATGAACTTGAATAGCTAAAATTTGGCTAAGTATGGGAAATACTTCACAGAGAAAATTCCAGTTTCCTCCATCATGGCGAAAGCACAGGGGCATTCTTCTCCAAATTCAAGACACCTGAAAGAATATCCAGACATCTTGGAAGGATTTCATCTCCTGAAGAATTAAAGACAAGCTTCCAATTAGAATCAGATGGTGGCAATAAGAGTGTTCCAAACAGATTTCCATACTTAGACAATTTCTCGGCACAAATTGGAGAATTCAAAGAGGAAATCCAAAGGAATAACATCAACCCAGTTCAAGCAGGAGGAAGTTCAAAGCAACCAACTTCAAGTCCAGACACCTGCTCCAAGGGGAGACTTCCAGACCTCAAAGATTCTAGTACAGGTAAGAAGAAGAAATCAAAGTCTTAAAAGGAATCCAAGATCAAAGCTAGGAAGGAACAAGCACAACGGATAGTCATCGGCAGGGAAAATATTCTAAGGCAAGCACGTGGAAGAAAAACGAAGCAACCAAGGAAGACATCCAGCACGCTGAGGTGGCGCCTCGTCATCTTCCAACCAATCAAATTGTTCCAAATCAACATGCAACAACATTCTATTTTATTGTTGATTTATTTTTAGCAAAAGGGACAAGTGTCCTCAAATGAAATTTTCTCATTGGTTGAAAGTGACAAACCCTAATTAGGGTTTTATTTTGTAATCTCGGTCGTTGATCCGAAATCAATCTTGGCCATTGAATTGTAATTGGGGAGCCTATAAATTGAGCTCGCCCCTCATTTGTAAAGTGTGGAGACAGAGTATGAGATTGTTGCATTGAGACTATTTCGAATAATAAAAGCTCTTATGCATGATTTGCTTTGAATAACTTTTATTGTCAAATAGTAAGCGAGGTTGCATATCTTCTTCCGCCATAGATTAAAGTTAGAATTAGATTAAGTAGAATTTGCTTTGAAAGTTGGTTAAGTGAATGAGAGATTGATCGTATCGATTCAATGGTGAAGTATTGCTCATACTTTCTTCGAATGGATGATTTGCATTTGATGCGTAAAGTTAGCTTGAGCTTATAATTGTGGAAGCTTAACTTCAGCCTCATTCGAGGTTTGAAAATTATTATCACACCCCTTGAAGATTGCACCCATTTTGCGTATGATGTCCAGCAGGAGGCGAAACAAAGTGTGGTTTATCCCCTTCACCGGATCTTTATTGTCTCTTGAATTCCTAGGCATAGAATAGACCTCCTAAACCCTTATCCTTTTTGCTATTTTTTGAGATCCAAATTGAAGTCCTAATTAAAGAGAAAGCCTTTAATGATAAACCTGCCTAAGTCCTGAGCTTGTGAAAAGTTCTTTAACGTAAGTCCCCTTGTTTATTACCAGAAAATCACAACGGCCATTGAGCTTATCCACACGTCGAGACCCGACAAAAGAAACCTTGGAATCGCCATATGATCTTCTCGCAATCTTAGCATACGCGGTGGTTTTTCAAGAGAGGATAGAGTGTCTTTGGACATTTTATTCTGTGTGTTCGGTGGATGATAAAACGTACACCAATAGAATGATACTCAGTGCCATCAAACTAGTGAGGATTTGAAAACAACAGATAAATTCTTACCTGATAAACATTCCTACCTTTAAATTTTTTTGTAGATGCCTGAAATCTCAAAATTTGGTTGTTAAGCTCCATCACTAGCAAAATACCCTACGAATAGGCCCTACTCATCATGGACCATTAGATTGGATCTGATTGAGCACATCTGATAATTGCTACTACTTTGAGAGGAAAACATGTAACATTTCTAGGCCGAAACATCAAGAGCATTACACGTCACATTTGTTAGAAAGGATTTGCTAGAAAAATATAAAGGAACTAAAAGGTGGCCCTACCGCTAATAAAGAGATCTTAGTGTTAGAACCACCATGTTGATATGGACTGATGGTGGGGATTGGCTTTGGAGTCTCTCCTTTGTTGGACCTTGGATCCCCACATGTCATTGGATGATGAGTGATGTTGCATAATTGGATATGCGTTGCTTGCATAGTGTTGGCATAAAAACTAACACCTCTAGAGTGCAAGTCGGTACGGACAACTATGCACACGACGTAATGAGTGCCCTTCAAATTAGGAGGGGAAGCTCCCTCGTTGTGCTGGAATGCGTGGAAAGGAAAAGTAATCTAAGTCCTATCTTTTTGTTCTCAACTGGAAGAGGCACAAGGTTAAGAAAACCAAGAACGTTGCAACTAAGGATTTTTTGGTTTTGCAGATCATTAACTACAACTAAACTAACTACTTTAAATCTATCCAGTTCCCTCAAGAAAATAGAGCATGAGGAAATGGAGCAGGAATGTTCTATACGACTTCAGGTACAGTCTCACAACGTGAAGGCAAGGTGGGCTCAACTATTTGCTTGGCTGGGAAGAAGTTTATTGGAAATGACAAATATACGATAAACTGAGTACAAATTCACAACGTGAAGGCAAGGTGGGCTCAACTATTTGCTTGGCTGGGAAGAAGTTTATTGGAAATGACAAATATACGATAAACTGAGTACAAATTCACAACGTGAAGGCAAGGTGGGCACAACTATTTGCTTGGCTGAATAGGTTTATTATCACACACATCAAATGATAAGCTTTAGGTACAGATTCACAACATGAAGGAAGGGTGGGCACAACTATTTGCTCTTCTGAATAGGCTTATTAGAAACAAAACATAAAGTATAGCCAACTAGGACAGTAAATTGCATAGGCGAAACATGCATACAATCCACGATCAAACTAGCCACTATATTTAACTAAGATGAGCATTCACCATAATAACAACATGAAACCCGAGTGGCATAACAATTCATCATCATAATAAATACTCACGAACAAATACAAAATAAGCAATATTACAGGTAAGGTGGGCACAACATATATTACTTTCTTGTGCAAAAGTTATGTACAAATGAGCAAAAGCTCTTATTTACAGACATCAAAAGGTGTAGGGAACCCTAAAATCACCTTGAATCAACTACAATCTTGCAATGCATGCAAGATTATTGTTAAACCCTAATAAAGCAAACTATACAGTTAACTGGAAAGCTACCATCAGTTAACCAGTACATCTAATCTAAATGGACAATGTGGGAGCATGCACGTCCTTATTGAAAGCAAGTTAACTAGAACACTACCATCAGTTAACGTAAACCCTAATAAAACTCCAAGTCCTACAAGATATCTCCAAGGATAAAGATAGACGTGTGGACCCCGCAAAGACAACTGAAGATGAAAGTCGAGTTCTAATTGCATGCTTCGGATTCTGTCCTCGCAAACGACTGCAGGTTCTAACTGATTGATCACTGGCTGATATCTCAAACAACCAACCTCTCCACGAGGTTGTTGATTGCGTCACCATCTGGAGGTCGTCACATGCCTTAACTAACAATTCATTTCTTATCAACAACTTGAGCAATCTTGGAAATCTTTACACACTCAAACTAGCATTTCACTGACTTATAACTTTGGTAGCTCCGTAACTGAAGTGATGGCCACTATCTCTTCTGCAGTTTGATGTCTCTAACGCTTTTCCTTAATGAAAGAGTGGTGCATGACGAAATTGCGAGGTTTGACTGCGCACACTCTGGTTGTGAGAAATGCAAACGAACTTGCTGCACACGCAAAATTCCAATGGTATCAACCCTCTAAACCGACTTTGGAAGACAATCGGCCATACGAGGCATGCAACCATATGGATTTGAGTGATTACGCCTGTCAACCCTCTGAATGCACTTGATACAAATCAGTCTCAACTTTTCTGATGAAATTATGAATTAAGACCGATTTGGTCTCGAATTCAGTATGTGTATTGCACTCTGAAAAACTCGTCTGTTGACTGTGAACATGGCTATATTCTAACAACTTTTTTGGAAAACTAAAAATAGCCTACGGAGGCTAAAAATAGCCTATCGGAGAGCAATTTTCATGAAAAATTTTGAGATATGGGTTTTGTCTAGAAAAAGATTCTAAGACACCCCAGAACATCAGAAATGCGAAAATTTGACTTCTACTCGACCATGCAAGGAATTTTTAGTTGAGAGAATTAGAGCCTCGAGAATTGATGCTCTGGAGTAAATTTTCCTAAAAAATTCTGGCACATGGGTTTTCTCAAGGAAGCTATTCTAAATCAACCCAGATGATTTGTTTTGTCAAAAGTCGCCAATTCTTCAAACATGCGAATGAATTTAAGACGAGAAAATGGAAGAAATTGAGAAGAAAGACGTTTTTTGATGTTTTCTTCTGCCAAAAACGCCACTTGATCTTGAAATTCACTGATAAATCTGGACTTGTACCTACAAAAGAATAATTATGATGTCTTCGCCAATGATCGTTGATGAAAATTCGCCCAACTCTGAAGGAAATTCATCTTTACTCAAGCTGGATGAATGAGAAATGATGGGACGCCATGAATAAATAGAGAAAATTGTTGCATAATGGCGCCACTCTTAGCTTTAAACCTTGACTAACAAAAGAAAGATTTTGATTGGACCCACTCCAGTTGAACTGCGATTGACTTGAAGTCCGGATTACAAAATAATAATAAAATATTCAGTTCTACTCACATGCAATTTTGTAATTAAATATTACAAAAGGGTGCCAATAATAAATTATTGAAGAAAATCACCCATTTTGAAGCTTGCATGCAAAAAGTCGAATTTAATATTATTTTTGGTAAATTAACAACAATCTCAGCATCTGGATTCCAAAAAGTAAAAAATTAACTCTCCAGGCGTCCATTTGCACAAGTTATGAGATTTTTCGCTAACTTCCTACTTTATAGCTCACTGAAAGTTACAGTTGCCCCCGTTCAACTCTGATTTTTGGGTGATTGAGTGAGGTTGCGACTAAACTGAGATATCCACTGCGAAGCCTGTAAAGCAAGGATGAAATGTCTGCTGGGAGTTGCAATTGCTAAAATCAACGTTTGACACCTCAAAAAATTAGGCGCCTTTTATTAAATTGGTGTACAGGTCTCCAAACTTGGCCATTTCTCCGTTTTTCCATCTGGCGCTTCAATCTGCCACTAGTGGTGAACGATGACTCCTATCGACTGGATGATAGATCCATCGCATAGCGAGAAGAATTCTGCAACCAACGATTGTATGTAATGCAACTGAAAACTGAGTTAAGGACCCCAAAAGCAAGGGTGCCCCTAGCCTGCAATAGCGCAATTATCATTTTAAGAATGATTCTGCTACTTGCAAATTTCAACACGAATGCTCTACTTTGACCCTTGACACTGGGAGCTGGAGTGCTTCAATTTGCGCACCATCAATCTCTTTGCGTAGCTAGAAGCATTGGGAAGAGATGTCTCTAAAGGTGACGAAGTGAGAAAACTACTTCTAAAACCTCAAAAAGAAGGGCGCCTTTTCCAAGGGAGTGTATTTCCCACACTTAGCCATTTTTTTGGTTGTCTGATTTCTTCAACAATCTCCACTGACCCTTCATGTACGGGCGTTTGACAAATCTCGGGGGCTAATGGCTGGATTCGTTGGATAGCTAGGAGAATTCCACACAAGTTTCGTGAAGACTGTGACTGCAAAAGACCCCATTTGGTAGGCCTAAAGGCTAGGCACCCCTGGCCTATAGAGGTACAAGTTGACATTTTCATGTTTATCCATCCTTTGTTTTACGTGCTCACTGGAACCACTGCCACGGTCACTCAGCATGTCTGATGATCTTGCGAACAAATGCATTGTGAAGCTAGACTAAATTAGAAAAGATCTCCGAAACTACAAATTCATCCATCTGAGGGGTCAAATTCATAGGTGCCCCTGGGCTACAAGGGCGCAAAAACTGCAAATTTGACAGTCTCTGTGATGAGTACCCTTTTAGTACCTTTTGCTTCCGTCTTTGATTGCTCAAGTTCAGCAAGTCGGATGACCTCGCTTGATAGCTTGTCGGAAAGTTGACTAAATTCTGAAGAGATTGAATGTATTTGCAACCAAAAAGCACTAAATTTGGATCTTCATATTGAAGGGCGCCCCTGGGCTACAAGGGCATAGATTTTCTTTTTATCAGAAATTCTCATCTATTTTCACACTCTATGTACACTATTTTGACCACTGAATTGACTTTATATGGGTATTCCTCTGTCATGAAGTATCTCTTCAGCATCTTTCATTATAAAATGTCCTACTTTGAGTTCTAGGCTCAAACTTTGACACCAGGTACTGACCAACTACCATTAACGACTAACATTACATTGACCAAAGTCCATACTTAACTTACCCAAAAATTGTATTTTGACATCATTTTAACAAGGTTTAGACTCTTTTAAGCAAAATGCCTTAATGAAGCAAAAAATTTGGTTTGGGTACAACACATAGTTGACAAACTTTGGCTCGAAGAGACCTTGGTAGACTCAAAATTTGTGTGACTTGAGAAAAACTCAACAACTTAAAAAATTGCTTAAATTTCTTTAAAAACACTTCTTTTAGCAAAATTCAATGATAAAAAGTATCCAATGAGTCAGTTTTCTCTTTCTTTGTATCCCATAGCTTCATGGGGGTTTGGAGGCAATGCCTCCAATGGGGTCGAGGGGCAACACCCCTCATAGGGGTTTGGGGATAGCACCCCCAACAAAGTTGAGGGGTTGTGCCCCTCGTGGGGTCTGGAGGCATTGCCCCTGGTGCATTCCTTGTCGCAATACAAGATTGGATTGAGGGGTAGATCCCTTGCCATGAAGCCCAAATGAAGACCTTCAAAACTACATGGGCCTTCATGGTGCACACCATTATCATAATTTAGAAAAAAACAATGCCAAATGTGGAAAAAGTATTAAAAAAAAAGCAAAAAAATATTTGAAAAAGGTCGAAAAATGGACTCAACAAGTTTTTTTTACTTGCTAAGAAAATTCTATGAGTTACTTACCACCAGAAAAAAAATGGCGATTACTTGTCAAGTATGCCATCTGTGATTGCTTGAACCTCAAAAATATGTCAAAGCATTTAGAGCATGTGGCCTAATTGCAAAATTGCAAAGGCATATGGGAATCCACCTTATCCAAAAGCCATGCTAATGAAAATTTCACTAAGGCATAAGGATTTTGTCACTTGTAGTGAAAATTCACTACATGAAATTCAAAAGAGAATAAAACTTTTTGCCTTACTTTTCTTGGAGACATGTGCTTTGTCAGTTTAAATCTTGATCAATGACCACCATTTCCCATAAACTTTGCATGAAGTTGTCAATGAATAGGATACTGTGCATCATGGATTCAAAGTTGATCAGTGCCTCCCATTGCTCAATTTTTACTTCACCCACAACTTATTCCTTGGCTTTGTTGTTGGTCTTTTTCAAAAAAGATATGAGGTCAATCTTATAGCGTATTGATTTTTCACTACATTCACTAACAAGTACAATAAATTATCTTATGCCAGCAGTAGAAATACAAAGAGTGCCATTATGCCAACCACACACCTCACTCTTTCAAGGTTCGTGACAAAATCCAGTTACATCTTCAAAATAAATGCTTTAAGAGTCCACACTTGTAGGAGACCGGGTGTCTCTCAGCCCCAAACCCTAACTGTAAATACTGATTTTTGAGAGTTTTGTGTTTTTTTGTGTTTTTGAGGTTTTTTTGACAATAAACAAAAAGCTGCGATTTTGATCTAAAATTGCTTAAAAATTCATAACAAATCTTAAGGCAATGAATATACTTGGGAAATGCTCAGAAGATGTAGGCGCATCAATTTATTAAATTTCCAGAGCACATACAATATCAAAAATTGAACATATAATGGAAATACAACTTATTTTCAAAAGAACCTAATTGTTGTTGCAGGCACATGAAAGAATGAAAGGAAATAGTATGGCTAACTCTAGGACATGAATCTCCAAGCACAGAACAAAGAGAAATCTCCAGAAACCCAAGGCGCACTGGATCCCTCTGTCAGAGGCTGAAAGCTGAAGGCGTTTCCTCCTGAGAAGAGAAGTACGGCCCTGCAAGTACAGATCTGTACGGCCCAACAGCTGTAATTAATATGGTACGGCCTTATTGAAAATAGTGCCAGATCCCTGTGAAAAGATCTTTGAAAGGTTCGCCCAAATGACTGATGAATATTCTCTGCAAAACTCTGCCTGAATCGATCAATAAACTCAACTGCAACTTCTGTGTGAAGTTACCAAGTAGACAATCTTCAACTGGTATTGCACAGTCTCAGTATGCTAGATTCTGAAGAGGTATCGTTCTCCAAAATCGTTCGTCTGCTGAAACCCTAGGTTTTGCAAACTTCAATGCTCAGAGCAAAAAGAAGACAAATTGAATAATCAAGACATAAGAGTTCGATTTGTCTTTGGCAAATGAATATATTGCTTCTCTTGAAAATACGACCCAAAACCCTTTTTTAATAATCATTTAAATAATGATTAAATTCACTCTTCTTGACTTAGGAGAAATATAATAAATAATTGGCGCCCCATCATTAATGAATAATCACTTATTCATTATGTTAATTTTTTCACTTTATTATAAAGTATAATAAATACTTTATAATACGCCATTCATTAAATATTTAAATAAATTAATAAAGTGACTTTAATATAAAGTCAAAATTATTAATTATTCAATAAATCATTAAATACACTGTTATTTCTCCATCTGACCATCAAACTGATGAACTGGGTCGACTCTGAGCTAAATAGCTGAACCAGGTGCCCCTGCCCAAAATAGCAGCTTCCGCCTGTCTGACTTTCTAAAAATAGAAAGTCTCTGAAAACCCACTCTGAAGGATTCTGCGAAGGCCTAACCGGAAACAACTGCAAGAAAGAAGCTCCTGAACACCGGGTAACTGCCTCAATTGATCCTCTACACATATCTGTCAGCCTACGAGGACCAGGATGATAGGCTAACAAAATATCCAGCTGTGCTGACTAAGATGGGGACATCACAGTCCGCCCTCCCTGAAATTGCTTGTCCTCAAGCAATCTCAACTCTGGATGCTGTAAAATCTCCTCCTGACTCCCATGTAGCATCCTCAACTGGCAAATCTCTCCACTTGATCAGATATTCCCGATCACCCGCCTCCGGTGTCTCTCTCTCATCTCGGGATGGCCTCGGTACTAGTATCAATTTCCCTTCGTCATCAAGGGGTGGGAACTGGAGAGGAATCACATGCGACCCAATGCCTTCTTCGAAGAAACGTGAAACACAGAACCTGCTATCTGCTGGTAAGTCCAACTCATAAGCAACCTCGCCCACTCGTCTGACAACACGAAATGGACCATAGTAACAAGGCTTCAGCTTCTCTGCCCCACTCTTCCGCAGAAGTAGACTGACGATACGGCTGCAACATAAGGTACACCATATCACCCACATCAAAGGAACGCTCAACCCTCTTCTGATCAGCATACTGCTTCTGCTGATTCTGTGCCCGCTGGATATTGTCTCTGAGAGACCTCAAAATGTCCTGCTGACTCTGTATCATATCCCCTGCACTCGGCACTCTGCTATCACTCAATATCAGGTCCAAAAGGTTGGGTGCCTCATACCCATACAAAGCCATGAAGGGTGTCATCTGTATTGTCATGTGGCGAGTCGAGTTATAACAATACTCGCACAGGTATATCCACCTCACCCAAGCTCTCTGCTGTCCAGCTATGTAATTGCGCAAATAACCTTCCACCCACTTATTGACAATTTCTATCTGTCCATCTGTCTGTGGATGGTAGCTGGTACTCGGTGTCAGTTCGGTCCCACAGAGCCTGAACAACTCCTGCCAAAAGTTGCTCATGAACCGACTGTCTCTATCGCTGACTATCGTCCGAGGCAACCCATGTAACCGGAATACCTCTCTGAAGAATAGCTCTGCAGTCTGCGATGCTGTGAAGGTAGTGGTAATCGGGAAGAAATGCACATATTTAGTCAACCGATCAACCACTACATAGATGCAATCTTTACCTTGGGCTTTCGGCAAACCCGTGATAAAGTCTATCGACAAACACTCCCACTTCCTGTCAGGTATCGGAAGTGGTTGGAGCAACCCAGCAGGATAAGTGTGCTCCTGCTTGTTCTGCTGGCAAATAGAACACTCTCGAACATACTGTAGAACATCAGTTTTCAGCCCTTTCCAAGTAAACCGTTCCCGAACCAGCTTATATGTTTTGAAATAGCCGGGATGGCCCGCCATAGGAAGATTGTGAAAGGCTCTCAAAACTGTAGCTCTCAACTCAGAATCAGGAATCAGAAAAATCCGCCCTTTGTAAATGATCAAGTCATCTACAATAGTGTACCTGCTATCCTGCTCTGTCCTGTCAACAATGCTAGAAGCCGGTTCTTAGCATACTCTGTAATAATCCGATGCCTCCAATCCTCAGAGATCTGTGCCATGGCATTCAACTGAGGTCTACGAGACAAGGCGTCAGCTACAACATTCTGCTTCCCCTTAATGAAGGTGATGTCAAAGTCATACGACTGCAGTTTGCTGACCCATTTTTGCTGCCTCTCATTCAGGTCTCGCTGCCCAAGGAAGTGTTTCAGGCTATTGTGGTCTGTATGAACACTGAATTTGCTTCCTACCAAGTATTGCTTGAACTTAGCCAAAGCATGCATAATGGCTAACATCTCCTTGTCGTAAATGTTGTAGAACCTCTCAGGACCCCTAAGCTTTCTGCTCTCAAAAGCAATAGGGTGTCTCTCCTGCATCAAAACGGCACCAATGCCCTCTCCTGAAGCATCGCAAAACAAATCAAATGACTTCGTAAAGTCAGGCAATGCTAGCACTGGACATGAAGTCATGATCACCTTGAACCTGTCAAAACACTCCTGCGCCTGCGGTGACCAAGTAAAAGCCCCCTTCTTTGTCAAATCAGTAAGGGGTGCGGCGTGACATGAGAACCCACTAACAAATCTCCTGTAGAAAGCACACAACCCAATGAAGCCTTTGAGCTGTGTAAGGTTCTCAGGTACTGGCCACTCAACTATTGCTCGGACCTTCTCAGGGTCCATACTCACTCCCTTGGCACTGATGATGTGCCCCAGATACAACAACTCCTCCATACCTAGCTCACACTTGGATTCCTTGGCATAGAAAGACTCATCAGCCAAGATACCCAAAACTGCGTCTAAGTGAGCTAAATGCTCCTCCCATGACCTGCTATATACCAGAATGTCGTCGAAGAAGACCAATACAAACCTCCTCAGCTGAGAACTGAAGACCCTGTTCATGGTAGCTTGAAAGGTGGTAGGTGCGTTGGTTAGACCGAACGGCATAACCAAGAACTCGAAGTGACCGCAATGGCACCTGAAAGCGGTTTTCTCAATATCCTGCTTCCTCATCTGAATCTGGTGGTACCTTGACCTCAAATCAATCTTCGTAAAGAAGATAGCACCATGCAACTCATCAATTAGCTCGTCAATGCGTGGTATCGGGTACCTGTTCTTATGCAGTGACCCATCCTTTTTCTTCACCAATACAACCGATGAAGCAAAAGGTGACTTGCTAGGTCTAATGTGTCCCATGGCGAATAACTCATTGATGGTCTTCTCAATCTCATCCTTGAGTCGTTTCGAATGCCTGTAGGGTGTGATCATAATGGGCTTTGCGCCCTCCTCCAACTCAATGATATGCTCCGTGCCTCTGTCTGGAGGTCTACCAGGTGGAATGTCACTAAACACTTTGGAGTTTTTAGTCCTCAATATCTGAATGTCAGGGTGGTACTCACCCTTCTGCTGCTCCTGCTGTGCTGGCATCAACATACACTCTGCAGCCCAGTCAACCATATCATGACGAATGAGTCTCTCCATCCGCCTGAACGAAACCATCCTCAGATTACTGTCTCTAATGGCCTTGATGACATGAGGTCTCCCATCCACCTTAAACTTCATCTCCATGTCTCACAGGTTGAGTGTGAACTCACCCAAATCGTGCAACCATGCCATCCCTAACACCACATCAGTATCTCCCATGTTAACAACATAGAATTCAGTCTTGAATTCATAGTTGTTCAACCGCATCGAAAGATCAGTAATCTTTCTGTCACATTTGAGGGTGTACCCATCAGCCACCTTGACTCAAATACCCTCAAACTCCTCTGTCTGAATACCACGTCTCTCCACCAACCGTGCATCAATGAAATTATGTGTGGCACCCGTATCCAGTAAAGTGATCACCTTCTGATCAGCTAGGATCCCGCGAAGTCTAAACGACCCATCTCTCTGAAGGCTAGTCAAATGGGCTTCCTGTAGCTTCCTTCCTCCTTCATTTTCACCCTCATTTTCGGACCTGTCATCATCTGAATGTTCAGAATCCGCTTGCTAGTCTGACAGATCAGATTGCTCTTCGCCCTCATAAAACCATTCCATCTGATTGTTTTTGACCTTAGGACGAAGTGGGCATACATGTTTTTCATCGTAGGGTGCCTTGCACCAGAAACACAATTTTTTCTTCCGCAAATCGTTCAGTGTTTCTCTGTCAAAGGGTGGTGCATTCTGTCTCTTAGGATCCGGTTGATCCCTCCTATCAAAGGGCCTATTTCTATCAAAAGACCTATTAGGCCTCGTGTAGGGTGTCAAACCTGAAGTGAACTTGTTGCGAGGTGCTGCAATCTCCATGTTCCGAGCCTTCCTCATGGCTTCCTGAAGGGTAGGAGGATCAAATGCCTTGACCCAACCTCTCATAGGCTCTGTCAAACCCTCGACGAAGAGTATAACAAGTCTCCGCTCTGAAATGCCTGTCACCATGACTGCAACCTTCTGAAACTCACTGACATACGCATCCAAGCTACCTGTCTGTCTGAGCTGAGCTAGCTCTCTGAAGTAGAGTTCCGGATCTTTCTTATCAAAACGCTCTATGCGCCTGCTAGTGAACTCCTAGTAGGTAGTAACTGCATGATGGCCAAGTGTGTACATGCCATGATGCCACCAATCATGCGCCAGCCCATCAAGATGCAAAGTAGCAAACTTAATGGCCTCGTCCTCCTGCATAGGTCTCAGTGATAGAAAGTTGTCCAATTTCTGGACCCAAGACCTCGCTGACGTCTTATCAGAACCATCAAAGTATGGCAAGGTGATTTTGCTGACTGCATACTGCAAATCCCTGTTCACCTGTGGCTGTGGCTACTGATGCTGAGGAGCTCTACGGTCAAATCTGCCTCCTCCTCTAGGTTTATGAACATCCATAAACTCATGAAAAGATAATGCCTGCTTGATCTCAGGTGCCAATGATAGGTACTCACCGTGAAACCTAGTCACATCTGCTACTGACATGCCATTATGCGGCTGAAACTCCTGATGATGCCCCTGCTGCTCTGCCCCCGGAGTCGGAGGTGGGGTCTCTCTGGGTAAGAATGTAGGCTGTCCCCACCTACGCTCATGATAGATCGGTGATGGCTGTCGTGGTGCTGATGCCAAAGGCTGATCCACTCCTGCAGTCCTGCTCGACTGTCCGATCTGAATATAATGTGGCTGTGATGGGGTATACTGCCTAATAGTGCCCATCAATTGGGACATCATGTCCATCAATTTATCATGCCTGTGTCTAAACTCCTCATCAGTAATATCACCCTCTGCATGTGCTTTCCCTAAATCCCTATGTGTCTCTGCAGGGATCTCACGGTCTGCCATTAGGGTTGCAACACTGTTCTCGCTGCTGTTGGAGCTAGATCTGTGAATACCCAACACTCCTGACACTGTCTCACCTTCAGGAATAGGTGGACCTGTCCAATCCTCAACTCTGCCTGTTCCTACACCCTTGGTATAATGAATGATGTCTCTACTCATGAAAAAGCAACCAAAAAGCACTCTGTTTTCTGAAAAAGCAACTGAAAAAGCACAGGATGGCAGGAAAACTGTGCTCTGATACCACTGTAGGAGACCGGGTGTCTCTCAGCCCCAAACCCTAACTGTAAATACTGATTTTTGAGAGTTTTGTGTTTTTTTGTGTTTTTGAGGTTTTTTGACAATAAACAAGAAGCTGCGATTTTGATCTAAAATTGCTTAAAAATTCATAACAAATCTTAAGGCAATGAATATACTTGGGAAATGCTCAGAAGATGTAGGCGCATCAATTTATTAAATTTCCAGAGCACATACAATATCAAAAATTGAACATATAATGGAAATACAACTTATTTTCAAAAGAACCTAATTGTTGTTGCAGGCACATGAAAGAATGAAAGGAAATAGTATGGCTAACTCTAGGACATGAATCTCCAAGCACAGAACAAAGAGAAATCTCCAGAAACCCAAGGCGCACTGGATCCCTCTGTCAGAGGCTGAAAGCTGAAGGCGTTTCCTCCTGAGAAGAGAAGTACGGCCCTGCAAGTACAGATCTGTACGGCCCAACAGCTGTAATTAATATGGTACGGCCTTATTGAAAATAGTGCCAGATCCCTGTGAAAAGATCTTTGAAAGGTTCGCCCAAATGACTGATGAATATTCTCTGCAAAACTCTGCCTGAATCGATCAATAAACTCAACTGCAACTTCTGTGTGAAGTTACCAAGTAGACAATCTTCAACTGGTATTGCACAGTCTCAGTATGCCAGATTCTGAAGAGGTATCGTTCTCCAAAATTGTTCGTCTGCTGAAACCCTAGGTTTTGCAAACTTCAATGCTCAGAGCAAAAAGAAGACAAATTGAATAATCAAGACATAAGAGTTCGATTTGTCTTTGGCAAATGAATATATAGCTTCTCTTGAAAATACGACCCAAAACCCTTTTTTAATAATCATTTAAATAATGATTAAATTCGCTCTTCTTGACTTAGGAGAAATATAATAAATAATTGGCGCCCCATCATTAATGAATAATCACTTATTCATTATGTTAATTTTTTCACTTTATTATAAAGTATAATAAATACTTTATAATACGCCATTCATTAAATATTTAAATAAATTAATAAAGTGACTTTAATATAAAGTCAAAATTATTAATTATTTAATAAATCATTAAATACACTGTTATTTCTCCATCTGACCATCAAACTGATGAACTGGGTCGACTCTAAGCTAAATAGCTGAACCAGGTGCCCCTGCCCAAAATAGCAGCTTCCGCCTGTCTGACTTTCTAAAAATAGAAAGTCTCTGAAAACCCACTCTGAAGGATTCTGCGAAGGCCTAACCGGAAACAACTGCAAGAAAGAAGCTCCTGAACACCGGGTAACTGCCTCAATTGATCCTCTACACATATCTGTCAGCCTACGAGGACCAGGATGATAGGCTAACCACATATCCAGCTGTGCTGACTAGGATGGGGACATCACAACACTAAAAAATGAAGCCTTTGTACTATGGTCTATGTGCCATTTTGCAGGAAACTGGCGAGAATTCCTTTTTTCTCAATCTCCTACAATAGATTGCATCCAATATTCAATGTGGAGTTCCTTGGGCCATAATTTTCTCCTCTTCTTGAGCTAGTGTCAACTCACATTTTTTAGACTTGGATCTTGAGCACTTGTGCACAATTGCATGAGATGAGATCATTCAAACAACTACAATGCATGTTTTCCAAGGTTCGCCTCAATTGCTTAGAGTCACCAAGGTATGGTAGTATACATATTAAGCAAAGTGGTACAATCTTTAGCAACTTGTGTTCAGTTTTTGTTGCTCACTAAAGATGTCTTTTAGGGCCATCACTTCTCAAGAAAGGGCAAATGATCAATGCATAGTTGCACAAATCTCAAGGAACCTTGCACATGCCTTGGAAAACTTTTGCACTAACACATACTCATTTGCATCACATGCACCCTACACTTAATTCATTGTGTCATCATGTGCCACCACACATGACTTGGAATAGTTGTAAGGATCACCTAACATAATTAGCATTTGGCATCCTTCTTTAGCCACAGGAATAGAATGCCAAACATTAAGAATCTCGATTGCGAAGTAGTTGGAAGGTCAAGTGATTTAGGGACATGAACTGTTTTATCTTCTTCTCGTTTCTTGGAACAATATTGCACATATATTCACTTGGTTCTTCACATTGGAGGACAATGATAGATAACTGCATATTTTAGGAAAACCAATTTGATGTGCTTACCCCTTTCTGGTCACCAAAATCTTCATTAGATTATTGCTAAAATACTTCCACGCATTTGATTGTGTATTGGATTACTCTAGTTGGCTATTTTTCATGCATAACCTATAACCTTATTTATTCACTATAATAAGGTTGTCCCCTAGACCACTTAGGATTTGGATCAATAAAATTTTGAGATTGCTTGGAAAACAAATTCGTGATTGATTAATTTGATATCCCTCTCAAAGTTGACCTAGTAAATCATAGGATAACACTTGACGGATTACAATCAAGTTTGCTGAGAAAGAAATTCATCCATGGTAGATTGCAAAGAGATGCACTTGAAAGAAACATTGCCTTTTAGAAAAAGGGCAATCCACGTTTGATGTACATAATGGAAAAAGTGGATAGACAACCACCTAAGTTTTAGTAGAGGAAACTGTACCTTCCCCAAACTCATAGTAGATAATCCACTTGAAAATAAAATACTAGTCAGTCACCACTATGTAATGTCCCCTTCTCACATGTAGGTAGTTATATGGCCATTAGCTTATTTCCCAAGTTTCCCGTAAGCTAATTGACATTGAAAAAGAGAAATAATTTAAATAATTAAGTTGTCAAAAGTTAACTTTTTATATTTTTTTATTGACAGCTTATTTTAATTATTTCAAAAGTGACTGAGGAAAAAGGTGACCTTTTTGCACACTTTAAAATATGTTTAAAATATTAAAGTGAATATGAAGCCAAAAAGTTGAAACCAATTTTCTATTCACTAGGAAAAGTTATAAAAGGAGGGAGCTGTGAAGAGAAAAGGGTGACCATTTTTCATAGTTGCTATTTGTTCTGAGGAGATTTGAGTTTTTTGATTTCTTGAGAACAAAAATCCTCTAAAAAATTACCAGTTTTGGGGATGAAAACCCTCCTAGCTAGATTTGGTGATTTCATCTCACCATTGGGTTGAAGGTAAAGTTACTCCAATTATGTGTTGAAGATGGATTATTTTGATGTGTTTGATGTTTACTAATGAATGTTCATTTGAGAAGTGTTTGATTTTGAGTGTTAAGTTGCAGTTTTGGAGGTACTGAAGAGTCATACAAATTTTCCCTTGCTGGCCATACCATCTTGAAGGAGCCGTACTGCTGCAAAAAAATTATTTAACCAATTTTTCAGTGTTTAAACCCTGCTGTTATTGTTTTTAACAGCTTGTGTGAGCATGCCGTATTGATTTGATAAGGGATGTGGATTGTGTTGTCCGTACCACTAGACTAGGTCATACCATGAGAAGGGGACGTGGGAAATAAGGAGACAAATCACTCCACCTTAGGAGCTATTGCTTGCTTGGAAAGTGGTGCCTAGGCTGGGTAAAAAATGTCATAGCAATCGGAGTTGAGGTTTTTGTCTTTTATGATGGGTATGTGGATTTGTGGGAGTGTTGTATCTGTTCTTTCTAGCTTCTTTTTAGATCTGTGCAAGTCTAATTTTCTTTAGCAGTTTGGTAAAGATCAGTTTCAGTGCATTTTTGGGTGTGTTAGTGGTTGTTTGGATTGTGTTTCAGCAGCATAGTAGTTTTGGTTGGGTTTGGTGTTATGGGTGATTTGAATTCAGCCTTCAGATGTGATTTCAGTGTGTTTCAGTTCAGTTTGACAGAGTTAACAGTGGCTTCAGCATGTTTTAAAAATCATTCTTAGTTAGAATCATCCACATGTGAGGTAATTTGGGTTCAGAAATGACTACATGAATTATTTGGCCTCATTTTGATTTTGTAGCTATCTGATTTTGTATTTTAAATCATATTTATATCAGCTGTATATCTCATATAAAGTTATTTTGTAATGCATTTCATGATAATCTTGTAAAACCCATATGGTAGTACTGCCGGAGGCTATCTTCTTGTATGCATTTCATAATGTAAGTTGGATGGTTTACCACCAACCGTTGTAGCTTAATAATTCAGCCTGTTTGGCATGAACAAGCTAGCATTATCGGCCATTTTGGTTTGAGTCATGCTTAGACATTCTATTAGTGGCTTGCTTTGCATTCACGCAGTCCACTGAGAGGTGATGATAGGCTAGCTCTTTCGCTTGCATGTCATTTTACAAAATTTTCCAAAGAGGTGTTGAATTAGGCTAGCTTTGTCGCCTACATATTCTAGTTAGCTTGCTGCCATATCATTTGTAATTGCATTCATTTAGATTAGTTGTGTGGTTAGAGGCACCCTATGCTCTCACCTTGCCCACTCTAGAATCTGGGTGATCAGAAAGTGTTGAAGACTGTGCATTGCATCTTTTATATTGCAAAAAAAAAGTATGGTGAGTTGTTACACACTACCTATGGGAACATAGCCAACAAATCATATCACCTTGCAAAGTATGGTGCTCTATCTTGACTTGTAAATGGTGCAAACCCTCAACTGTTCAATAGGTATTCTCAAACCATGTGACCAATAATATTGAAGATAATTAGGTTGAATGATGTTGCCATGCACAATCTTAAGAGACAACTTATGTTTCCTCTATTGAATAAGACATTGGTAATCTTTTCATGTGAAGGTAGGGAGGGTGGTCATGATAGATAAAAATGAAGCCTTTGATGTATAGATTTACACTCACCATCATGCTATGTGATGAGCTTGCCTAGAAATATATATATAACATAAGTACAACAGTCAACTCAATTTCACGATTAGCGCATCAGATCATGTCAAGTATATTTGTGAATTCAGGTTCACAGAATGGCCAATTAGAGAATTCACATTGAACAACAGTTCTTCTACAACAATTTATATAATGATGATGGGTGAATGCTAGATACAAATAAATGCTCACTCAATAACAACAGGACCTTACACATAAATGATAGAATGCAATTGTACTTAGGATTACAAGACTCGAACCTGCTGCAGATAGATATTGTCAACACGCACACACATAGGTCTGTGAAATGGTGTCGAGCTACATAATGATGCTACCAGTTCCTTGATCTCCAGTGGCGCTGGCTTACACACAATGGAGAGGATTCTTCAGACAGAAGAATAGGCGCGAGAACTTATGTTTGCCTTGTTTGACCCATGCATGGATTATCTCAATCGCCAAGTGGGGACGCGTTTGAGGAATAATGGTTGCAATCTGAACAATGCATGAATACTTCAGTAGTGATTGCTCAGGCTTTGATTGCGTATACTGAATGCTCAAGTGGTTGTCTCACTATTCCCGTGAATGCTCCTATAGGATGTTGTGTATGAAAGGCAATGATGTGTAGCACTGTAGGTAGTTCCTTTGTTAGAACTGCGATGCAGATATGGATGATCAAAATGTAACAAACTAGTCAAACCTGAAATATGCCCCTTAAAATTTTCTTGATTTTCAATAACAAATACAATGTAACCAAGCACCCGTTAAGGTTAGTTTAACCCAAAATGTTGCATGAAAGAACTCTAACCAAGAATGCGCCCTAAAGCCACTTAAGGAGGAGGGGCGGGCATATGGTCAGAGGATCCCTAGGATCTATTGAATCAAAGATTACAAAGATTACAACTGAAAGAGAGAGACTAAACTCAACACCAAGAATGTGCACTCAAGATCCTTTAACAAGAGAGGTGCTAACATATGGTGGAGTGCTAATTGCTGAATTGAAAGTACTTAAGCGGATAACCAACCATAAGAGAATTTCCACACTACCACCAAATAGTGGGGGGAAAAGACTACAATTAAAACACTTCGTCTACTACGGTAGGCATCCACTTAAGAGTGGGGATTCACCACTTGATAGTGGGTATAAAAAGAGAATTAGTAAGTTCTTTTTTTCCACACTAGCGGTAAACCATCCAGGGGTTACAATGTGATAATTAAACATGAATAAGCAGCAACTAAATAGACTGAAACAGTACTACTGTTATCAACTTTACAAAATGAGAAAGAGCTGCAAATTACATGAGGATTACAATAGTTTTGAAGCACAAAGAAGCTGGATGATCCCACATTAGATAACTATCCAACTTATTGAAGAAAGAACTGAAAACTCAAACTGAAGCAAGTCTGATATAAAAATCTGCAAACTGAAAATGAATTACCAGCAAACTGTAGCACACCAATTTGTTAATTACTTCATCCTATCTTCACCAATTGACATGGAATCAATTGCAACAGCTTCTAGGAGTAAAGGCACCCCTGTTCAAACACAAAACTGCACCAAAGCCTCCATATTTATTAATGCACGCATCCCAATATCATTCTGGAAATGTACAGCCTTCAAGAGGGGCGATTTTCTCTTTAAAAATTAGAAACACATTAATAAAATCTGAAACCTCTTGGAGAGGGTCGCCCAAGGCTTAGAATCATATAGATAAAATACCCATATGGGAATAGAATTTACCCAAGGAGCTGCAATCAAAAACGTCCTTTAGCCATGACTGAACCAGCAAGCTCCAAACTGAAAATAACATCAGAATTCTTCTACAATGAAGCTCAATGTGCACTTCTGAATGAAGCACACTCTCAATCCACCATCTCGGGAACCATAGTTTCAGGCCCGAAGAATGGAGACAAATTGCTAAGCTTTCCCTTAGCAAGATTCTGGATTTCAAACCAACATCATAACTTTACAATATTTCCAAAGATAATCAGCTCTTCAAACAGTAGCAATATATAAGTTTCAATTGGCAAATGAAGCAACAAGAGACTCTTCAAATTCCAAGAAGTTGAATCACTTCAACTTCCAAAAGGGACGCCACTTTAAGCATTTCACTTTTTGAAATAATAAAATATTAATCAACCTCTTTTAGGCATCCAACTTCACTTTGCAACAATAAAGCATTTAATAATTCATTAAATGCACCATTGACCCCTTAATGACCCCCTTTTAAAAACATGAAGTGATCATTCCTAGGCGTGGGGGTACAACTGAGAAACATAAAAATGACTAAGTATAAAACTTAATCCATGGAGATAACCAGAGCCAAACTAAAACTGAAGGTAGCAAGATGACTTGAGCTGAATTGCTGATGATGCTACTGCCAAAATTAGACTTACTAAAAATAGCCAACTGCTATAAATAGTAAGTTCACATCAAAACAACAGAAAGCCAAACTAAACATTGAACTACAAAGGATTGAACTGCTGCTAGACAAATACTGCCAAAAGATAGACTTGCTAAAAAATAGCGAACTGCTATAAATAGTAAGTCTGCACAACAACCTCAAAACGCCAACTGAGCAGTATCTGAAAGAGGAAACCCTAATTTTTTGCCTCAGCTTAGCCTATGGATTTCCGGAAATAGGCTAAATCCAAATGAAGAGTGTAGGGCCAAAATGGGGACATTACAGTCAGCCCTTCCCAAAATTGTTTGTCCTCAAGCAATGCCACCACACTCCAAGAAAACAATTTGATCCTTACCATACCAAATAGGATCCCAGGGTCCCAAATAATCCTAGGAGAAGGATAGCACCAACTGATGTAAGCACTGCACTGCTGGATGCCAACACAAGAAATCACCAGATTAAAATTAAACTGAAACATGATGGGAATAAATTCTAGAAGACTATCATTGGCTTCATCATCTTCAACTGTTGAATAGAAAACCCAAGTGATTCCTGGATTCCAAATCATCCTCGGGAACACTGATCCTCTAATCCGTTGCGCTACTCTAATTAAAACAACTGAATACTCAAAGTGGATCAACATGTCACGATCCACAAAAGTGTTACATCCCAAATTGTGACGTTACAATTTACCATTACTAGATAGAGTAAATATAAATATTGGAGGTGAATTAATGATGCATGTACCTTGTTTTCAATATGAATGTTGTTTCATTTGATGTTATTCTTGGTGAAATACTGCATAAAAGAGAATAGAAGGTTATTGTTTTGTGAATAATCTGACTTTTGAAATGTTCATATATTCTGCTTTTTTTTGAGCATATGACTCCCGTTGTCGTGTCATGATATGCAGGAAACAGGTTCATACCTCTAGGCAGAGGAGAGATATCACTCGGGGAGGAACTTGGTCGGGTAAACAGTAACGAGTACCAATTGGACATACACACACAAACTATAGACTGAGTAAGCTAAGTCATTGTTGTGGTTAAGGGTAAGTCATCTGTAGGCTTGTTTAAGTATCATTAGGAGTCGTAACTTCTTCTGAATGTGTAAATAAGTGATGCTTGTCAGTATAATCTCAGGTGGAATAATATTTCTTGTTAGAGGTGGGTACGTGTATATATATACATATGAATACGATATGTATAAGTATCCATAAGTGCATTCATGTCGATACAACGTATTAGAGCAGATGGATATGCCATACGTGTGTGTCGATATGAGTGTATTTATAAATACTTGTACGTAAAGTAAATACACAGGTGTATACACATGAATACGTATCCACAGCTAACCTGTTGTTATAAGTATATTGTGACGGTTTATAACCTCAGAATTTATACATACACATATATATACATATACATGATTAGGTATAGTATTGACTAGTTCACAGCATACGTACGTATAATGTAGATGTATATACATGTGTAGGTATAAAGATAAATATATTTATATATTTAATATTATATTAAAATATAAATATAATATAGTTTTTACAAGTATAAATATGTATACGATATTATTTAAATTATTAATTTAAATAATTATACATAAAAATATATATTGTAAAATAAAACTATATTATATAAATATTTTAATAAAATAAAATATATATATAGATGAATTTAAATAAAAGATTTAAATGAAATTTAAAATAGTGAAATGAGACTATATCATATAACGTTTTCTTAAAAATGACAATTTTCTCTAAGATGTAAATACTTCTTTGAATCGAAATATTTTAAGAGAGTTAAATATTTGTAAAATACAAAATACTTCAAAGAGAAAAGTCGAAATATAATTTAATGAGGAAAACGAAATGCGTTTTAGGGATTTCATTCCCGTGAAAAAGAAAACGGCGCTGGAAAAATCACGTGCCTGGAGAAGCTCGCGCCTATGACACACGGGCCGCGATTTGGTCGTTGAGCTTAATGCATACGCAGTCCTTTTGGCAACTAAAATGGCGACGTGGGATCTTTGCTTCAATAAAACCCTTAAAAACCGAAAACGCCTTGAGCTGTCAAAAAATTGCCTTGAGAGTTGAAAAGTTCTTCAATTGCTGGCTTAATGGGAAGTCGATTCATCTGTATTATAATGACTTAGGGTTTATAAACTCGCCAAGTGTCTTTTTGACTAAATCTGGGCACTTGTTGTCAATCTGCATGCCTTCTTAAAGGGAAAACGGTTGCAATTCGGGTATATAAATATACACGCCTTCCATTCATTAAAAACATCACTTGAGCAATTCTGAGTTTAGTATTTGAGCCGTCCCTGTTCATTCTATAACACACAATTCTGGAATTCGGGTTTAGTCTCATGACAAGTATTTCTGAGTGTTAATTTGCTGAGAGTGAGAAATATTCTGCTAAGAGAGCTTTTTGAGAGCATTTAGCAATTTTGTGAGCAAATTCAGAGTGTTCATCCTTCCTAGAGTGAGCTTTTAATCTGCTAAGAAGTCCTTTGGCTGGAGGCTGTAGGTGTAGCAAGTTCTCACTAGATCAACACTTGTGGAAAGCTCTTGTCAGGCACGTTAATTCTTTTACTTATTCATGAAGTTGCTATATTCCCTTTGGTCTAGGAGAGTTTACAAATAAAAGTCCACTTTCATTGAAACATAATAGGAATTGAAGGTCGTTCCTTATGGTATACTTGGAAAGAATTTCTAAAAAAAAATGCTTTAGATATAGAAGTGTTGTTGAACCATTAAACAAGTGGATAATTTGAGAAATAGGAAGGCTAAGGCAGGTCCTATACTATTAACTCTTGCATTAATTAGTAAACGGATATATTGTTCCATTGAAGAGTAAATTATATTAATTAGTAGACGGATTTACTGATCCATTGAAGAGTAAAATTGCATTATTTGTATTGGCTCCATATATGGAGTATATGCTTGTACATAATTATTTAATACTAGGGGATGAATTGAGGGTATTTAATAAGTTACCGATCACAACTAGTTGAAGATTAACTTAGTCAAGTTATTAAAAGCACCTAGGATGAGAAAGTCCCGAATAAGGGAGATAGTTGTGAGTACTTGTTAAATTGATCTCCTTTCTAGTAGTTAACTTGTTGTAGGAAGTCTAGGGTACGGCTACCCCGATAGACTAACCTACGCGTAGGGTAAGATAGCCTCAAGTCAAGTTGAACCTGGCTAGTGTATGTGACAAATGACCTATGTTCTTCATTGAACGTAATCACTTTGGCCAAAGTAGTGTAAGGAACCATTTAGTTGTTGTACTACACTGTCAGTTCACCGTGATCCCGAATTACATCCTAGTTTGAGTATTGCTGATTGCATGAAAGCTAGTTTTGTAGGATCACAGCACTATGTCCAGTTGGTAGTCGTTAAAGGTTACCCAACCAATCTCTTCTTCGAAGGGAGGGCCGTTCATTGCAAAATGATCGTGCGGGGGACCGCATTATAAGTCCGTGGTTGGCGGAAAAGCGCCCGAGTGATGTTTCTCCTCCTCAGCAAGCGGCCGATGTACCAAGATTTGAAAGGACGGATTCCTGGACCTCCTTACAACTATTTGTTCTAAAGCTCATTGGAGCTATGTTAGTTAAGGTACATATTCTTGTTTCATGTACATGTGAAGTTATTATATTGAAAGGGAATCTTTGTTGTATATTAATATGGCAATTTGTTCATGTTTTGTCAATAAAGAAAAAGAAAAATTCTATTGCAATGACATGATTAACACGTTTACATACTTGTAGGATATAAATTATGAAAATCTGAAACCTCTTGGAGAGGGTCGCCCAAGGCTTAGAATCATATAGATAAAATACCCATATGGGAATAGAATTTACCCAAGGAGCTGCAATCAAAAACGTCCTTTAGCCGTGACTGAACCAGCAAGCTCCAAACTGAAAATAACATCAGAATTCTTCTACAATGAAGCTCAATGTGCACTTCTGAATGAAGCACACTCTCAATCCACCATCTAGGGAACCATAGTTTCAGGCCCGAAGAATGGAGACAAATTGCTAAGCTTTCCCTTAGCAAGATTCTGGATTTCAAACCAACATCATAACTTTACAATATTTCCAAAGATAATCAGCTCTTCAAACAGTAGCAATATATAAGTTTCAATTGGCAAATGAAGCAACAAGAGACTCTTCAAATTCCAAGAAGTTGAATCACTTCAACTTCCAAAAGGGACGCCACTTTAAGCATTTCACTTTTTGAAATAATAAAATATTAATCAACCTCTTTTAGGCATCCAACTTCACTTTGCAACAATAAAGCATTTAATAATTCATTAAATGCACCATTGACCCCTTAATGACCCCCTTTTAAAAACATGAAGTGATCATTCCTAGGCGTGGGGGTACAACTGAGAAACATAAAAATGACTAAGTATAAAACTTAATCCATGGAGATAACCAAAGCCAAACTAAAACTGAAGGTAGCAAGATGACTGACTTGAGCTGAATTGCTGATGATGCTACTGCCAAAATTAGACTTACTAAAAATAGCCAACTGCTATAAATAGTAAGTTCACATCAAAACAACAGAAAGCCAAACTGAACATTGAACTACAAAGGATTGAACTGCTGCTAGACAAATACTGCCAAAAGATAGACTTGCTAAAAAATAGCGAACTGCTATAAATAGTAAGTCTGCACAACAACCTCAAAACGCCAACTGAGCAGTATCTGAAAGAGGAAACCCTAATTTTTTGCCTCAGCTTAGCCTATGGATTTCCGGAAATAGGCTAAATCCAAATGAAGAGTGTAGGGCCAAAATGGGGACATTACAGTCAGCCCTTCCCAAAATTGTTTGTCCTCAAGCAATGCCACCACACTCCAAGAAAACAATTTGATCCTTACCATACCAAATAGGATCCCAGGGTCCCAAATAATCCTAGGAGAAGGATAGCACCAACTGATGTAAGCACTGCACTGCTGGATGCCAACACAAGAAATCACCAGATTAAAATTAAACTGAAACATGATGGGAATAAATTCTAGAAGACCATCATTGGCTTCATCATCTTCAACTGTTGAATAGAAAACCCAAGTGATTCCTGGATTCCAAATCATCCTCGGGAACACTGATCCTCTAATCCGTTGCGCTACTCTAATTAAAACAACTAAATACTCAAAGTGGATCAACATGTCACGATCCACAAAAGACAATGCACCAAACTGGTCAGTGCCTGGGTCCCATATCAGTCTGTAGGACCTCCAAATCTTGCTATCATAATTCAGATCAGCAACGAAAATATTTTCAAACATGCCTCTAAACCAATGCCAAACCAAGAGCAACGCTCCACACTCCATCCCTATCCAAGAGGATGCACAATGCTTCCTTTGAAGAAAACTGATTTCACTGAAAGAACTCCAAGAAATATTCACATGTCTCACATCAAGAGTCTCAATTTGACAAATCAAATCAGCCAATAACTCGCTGTCCCAAAAAGTAATGTATGAGTTGGTACCACAAAATTCACTGTCAACCATCAATGAACAACCCATACTTGAACTTTGACCATACTCAATCATTCCCTTGCTCATTTATGGCAGAAAACCAGTCCAAATAGGAGTTGGAGAGGCCTGGAAATGAAGTAACCAGCTTCCTAACAGGTCTGAAATAATCATCTTGAGATCTGATTTTTGGAAAATCAGCATCCAAGAAGACAAGCAGCAGCTGCAACATAAGAATTTTTCATCAAAATGAGCATAACTGCTCATGAACCAAGCTGGTGGCACCTTTAGCAAGAGACCCCATGTCACCACAAACCAACTTCTGATCATATTTCCTTCCCAAAACACCAATGTATGATCAGAAATAAAGAACCAATGACATGGAAAAAAGGGAGCAGCAAACATAAAACAAAAATTTTGACACTTATCTCTCCATGCAACCTTCTTTTTATGCATTCCTTTCTTCAAAAGAAAATGCTTGAGATCCCAAATACTGATTTTCAATTGAAGACATTTTCCAACACATAAGCAAATGGTCCCAATTACATTCTAAATATTATATGCTGGTCTATATACTTTAAAATTACCTTCTTCCCAAGTAATGCCAGGATCCCAATCTAACAACCATGAAGAACCACTTCTCAAATTGATAACTGCTCTCACGCGAATCCTTTGATTTGCTCGTTCCATCTGAATTGCCACTTCTTGAAACTCCAAGAAGTATTCAACCAACCTTTGTTCGTTGAAGAGATCAAATCCAAAATCTTGTGATATGACTTGCTAGAAAAATTCCATGAATCCTTCATCAAATACAATTCTAAAATCTGTCACTCTAAGAGAAGATGGTGATGAACTGAAATTTGACAAGAGCCTTACAAACATCCTTATCAAATAATGAATTAAACCTTCATCAAGATACCAATCATCTCTCTGTTGATGAACAATAAGAATGTCTTCATTTCTTTGTGATCCAAGAGTTACCAATTCTTGTTGAATGGTTGCACTAGGAGAAGCAGTAGATTCAACTTCGTGCAACTCACGTATCAAATCTCCAATGCTGGAAGACAAACTCAAATCCCCTCCTTCAGTAATCTCTGAAGCAATTTCTTCATCATTTTCAAAAAGAGGATTTACATAAACCTTACTAGCACCTTCTTCATTCAAGAGATTGTCAAAAGCTTGAAAAACTTGAGAATTTGAATGCTTTGGTCTCTTAGGACAGCATTCTAAATCATATGTTTCTTGTATGAGATCAAGCTCATCAAGAATTACTTGAAGCTCCTCTGCTCTTCTTTTGTTTTTTTGCTCCCAAGAATATTGAACAGCAAAAATCTGATTCTCTGCTTCAATTAGAGTCTCATGCACTTCTTGCAACCTCGCTTTGGTAAGCTCATTCCACTCCAATGCCTTGTCAGCAATATTGGCCACTATGTCTTTGTTACGAATGATGTGCAAAAGACTAGATTTAATCTCCTCCAAGGAAAATTTAATGGACTTCATGTCATCAATAGAAATGCAACATACAACTTCCCCCCTAGGCACATCATGAATCAAATGTTCTACTTGCCTATGAATTCTATCAAGTTTTGACAAAACTTGAATACCATTATTAGCAACTTGAGCTGCAATCTTCATATGCTGGTTGAGATGATGTAGAACCACTTTGATGGATAAAGATTTCAAAAATGGTTTGAGCTGTACTCCTCAACTTGTCTCGCATGTGATGAACACTCTTCATCATTCCATCCATAGTGCCTTCCAATTCCTTAGCTTTTTGCCTTAGCTTGATTTCAGATGAAGAGAAATATGTCTTATAACTACTAGAAGCTTCACCTTCCATGTTGTCTTCAACACATGAGTCAAAAGAATTGATCAAATCAACTTTGAAGTAGGAAGTGACTTCAGCTTCCTCTTTCTTCTTCTCCTCCTTGACTTGACTTGACTTTCAAACCAGCATTCTCTGGAATTGCGAAGAAGCAAATTGCTGATTGAACACATATCTTCAACTAATCGAACTTCTCCTTCATTTGGATCTGCATTTATGGCCTCTTCATGCATCTCCGTTTCAACTTTTGTTTCCAAAAGTTCTTTCTTGGAATCTTCAACATGAGGCTTCCTAACACAAGTCAACTCACTGTTCTCCTTTGTAGAAAACAAGAGTACCTCACTAGTCTTCAAGGCTTCCACTAATACATTACATTCTTCTACAAAATGCTTGGGTAAGTGCAAATTCGCGGATACCCCTTGAACTTTTGCAATGTCTTCAAAGGGATTCCAACTTTCAACCTCCTCTTCAGCTTCAGAAATCTCTTCTCTATTTTCAACAGTCTTCTTCAAAAGTGGTTTCAATTTATCTTCACATTGACTGAAAATTTCTTTAACTAACAAATCAGTAGTGGGAGAAATCTACTCTTCACGTTTGTAAGCATCCAAGAGAAGAGTTTGGGCACTTTCAGGAAGACTATCAGCTTCTTTAATTGTAGAGATTAGAACATTCATGACAGCTGCAAGCATACTCTCTTCTTGCTCACTCCAGGTCAATGTGAAAAGATAATTAAACAAGTGATAAATCTGATTCTCCATCTCCAATTCTATCAATAAGATGCAAGCACTAACTTCAGAAAATGTTTTTAAAACAACTGATCTTTTTGGAAACAAGTTACTACCAGTTTCATCCAAATCTTGAAAACTTTCCACTATCATATTCAATATGATCTTCATAGTTTCGTCATCATAGGGCAACTGGGGAATTACAATTCTTATTATCTCCATGAAACAAGAAGAAATCAGTAGCTTGGTTTCTTCATCAGGATGCCCCAACCAATAGGGCTGATTCAAAGAATTCACTGCAGGAGCTAGTGCCAACTCCATTTTCTTTGAAGGTGATGGCTTCAATTGTTTCAAACATTGTTCTAACAAATGAAGAATGTTTTCTTCATTTTCTCTTGATTGAAATTCTTTGTCAAGTCTCTTTCCAGCCATATACAGTGCCTTTGCCAATTTCATCTCTTCTTCATTAGCCATGCCTAACTGCCAACTTTTGGATACCACAAGGAACTGAACTACAATCTGTTTTGACTTTTGGTGTAATACAGGAGATCTCGGTCACTCAACTACCTAAACATGAAGCTCTGATCACAGGATGGCAGGATCTTCTGCTCTGATACCACTGGAATATGCCCCTTAAAATTTTCTTGATTTTCAATAACAAATACAATGTAACCAAGCACCCGTTAAGGTTAGTTTAACCCAAAACGTTGCATGAAAGAACTCTAACCAAGAATACGCCCTAAAACTACTTAAGGAGGAGGGGCGGGCATATGGTCAGAGGATCCCTAGGATCTACTGAATCAAAGATTACAAAGATTACAACTGAAAGAGAGAGACTAAACTCAACACCAAGAATGTGCACTCAAGATCCTTTAACAGGGGAGGTGCTAACATATTGTGGAGTGCTAATTGTTGAATTGAAAGTACTTAGGCGGATGACCAGCCATAAGAGAATTTCCACACTACCACCAAATAGTGGGGGGAAAAGACTACAATTAAAACACTTCGTCTACTGCGGCAGGCATCCACTTAAGAGTGGGGATTCACCACTTGATAGTGGGTATAATGTTATCACGGAATCTAGCAGCGCTCGTTCCACGGATAACCCCCCTACGAAACTTGTCCGTTTCCTAGGATTCGTGAAGTTCAAGTACGCATAACGGAGTGATTTTCAAGCCACCTCGAAATGCGTTCCCAAGTCTCGAATAGTAGATTCGAGCATTCCCCCTTGTTCGCCTCGCAAAGACCTTCGAAACGAGATCTTTCGCGACGTTTCACTGTTCGTACTTTGCAAATTGCGAAAAATGCAGTAGCACTGAAAAAGTGCGCTCCTGCAGGGAAATTCCAAAAATTTGACTAAGTCTGGAAATGTAATGGCGCTAAAATTTAGCGCCCCTACATGCAGTGAATTTCCAAAAAATGTAAGGGCGCTGAATTTTAGCGCCATTACATTTTCTTTCGACACTTAAACTTTTTTCATGCCTCTGGCACGTTTCTTCACGTTTTCGCGTTTTTCGTCAATCGTGCCACTTTTCGTGCCTAAATTTATTGCACGACTTGAGTTAGGTTTTTAATTTTCATTTGCAATTAAGTGAATGAGTTCGCCATTTTATTGTTTGCTTTTCATTTTGTCCTCTTTTCTCTCTTGCTGGGCGAATTGCACTTAAACTGCAAATCACGTTTTTTGGAGTTTCGCCATTCTTCTTTTCAACAAGCTTCGCGTTTTGCCCTGGTAAGACTTTCATTTGGTTTTGTCTTTTCATTTGTATATGTCCATGATTAGCATACGCGTTTTTGTTTCTTACATTCACGTCTTTCATTATATTCGTTTTTGTTCTTTCCATTCACGTCCTCCCTTCTTCATTCGCGTTTTTCTTCTCCTTCATACGCGATGGAACCCTCATTCATTATTTTAAATGCATCTTTCTCCTCTGTGCGTGTTCATTTCGATGCTCATTCCTTCTTTTCATTTCTATTTTCTCACCCTACACATTCGCGTTTATTTCTTCCCATACGCGTTTCTTCCCTTATCTTTCATACGCATTTCTTTCTACCTTTCTCCTCTGTGCGCATTATCACTTGATAACTTCTATCTACCCGCCATGTTCGTGTTGAGATATCTTTGTCAAAAGTTCTTCATTCGTTTTGGTAAACATTGGAAAGATTCGCCATTGTGAAAAAGAATTCCTTTGACCTTTGAATGAAAATGTAATAGGATGGAGATGATTTCGAAAGCTTTCAAAGTTAACCAAACATTGCCTTTGCTAAAGCTCAAGCGCCTTCGCCATTCCTCACTGCATTTACATCTTCAAAAAATTGCCAAAATTGCAAAAGCGCTAAAATTAAGCGCCATGACATTTCAAAGTTAACCAAAATTGCCTAACACTGAAAAGTGTAAGGGCGCTAAAATTTAGCGCCCTTACACCAAAAGCAATTTTTCTCAGAATGTAAGGGCGCTGAATTTTAGCGCCCTTACACTTTTTTCAGTCTTTTCCTAGATCTTTCCAAATGAACTTCATTTTTGACCAGTGCATTCCTGAGCTTCATTTTTCCGCATTCGTGCATCGTTTTGCGTGCTTCGCCATCCGCTCCATGCTTTTCCGCCCTCATGCTCATTTCACGCTTTCCTATGTCCCCTAACAATTGGTGTTTGTTCTGGCTAGACGGATTGCAGTCTACTCTCAGAGATCGTCAAGTCAAGAGTGCTCAGTGTTCCAGTTTCTTTTGATGACTGCTACGAAGCCTCCTTCTTCTTCGAAAGCAAAAAGCAAGATGAAGTACAAATATCAAGGCGTTTATCCGCCAACTATGGTGCTTTCAAAAGTTGAAGAAATAAAGGATACAGAAGTTGGCCATCAAGACTTGGTTGACTTCGCAAAGTTGACAGAGACGAAGCCTCTCCCTGATTCAATGAGGGCAATCGTACACAGCAATCTCCACTTGGTGGCGATGTTCCCCACAGCTGCGCACAATACTGAAGTTTGTTCTTCAAGTTGCGTCTCATTACATCCGAGAAAGCAGAAGTGTGATCGACTCTTCCGGGCACGAGATTCTGAGACTCGACCCCGATTTCTTTGACATCGTCTTCAAGGTTCCTCACATGGAGAAATATATTGACATTTCTATATCAAAAGCACAGGAGATCTTTGATGCTGATCCCAATAAAGCCAAACAGTTGATAAATACTCAATGGCTCAAAAGCCTAGATCGTCTGTTTCTAGATGGCCGAAAGGACTCCTGAGAAGTGACTTCAAAGATGACGTCAAGGATATGATCACATTTGAGCAGAGTGAAGGGTTTGCCGGAATCATCCACCTTTCACGATTGGATGTATGAGTACATCAGGATCATAAGGAGGCAGAAGGTGCATATTGACTAGGGTAAACAAATCAGTGATGAGATGCAAGCAGTTGATTAATGCTCCTTCTACATTGAAGTTCTACATGACTTCTTACCTGGTGTACGCAGCAGCTGTGATGAGACAATTCCCAGGTCTATCTACAAAGGGGAATCGAATGATGGTGCCTGTGTACAGATATTTCTATCAGTTGGAGCTAAAGGAGAGCTTTCATCATTTCAGACGGGTCACTGATGCTTTCTTTGCGCCCTTACTCTTCAACTTTGATCCAGCTTTGGAAAGAAGAAGAGTGTCTGATGAGGCTTATAAGGTGGTAAGTAAAGTTGGATGTATTTTTCTCCAATTCCCAACGTTTACTTACTTGAGAGTAGGTTGTTACACCGGTTGTCCCTTGCTACACATTATCCTTCGGATAAGTGGGTTCTCATGGAAACATGCAGACCGATGTCGTGCAGAAAGAACGAAGAAGCAACCACAAGCGTGGATTCAAGTTCCAATGACCATCGGCGATATACTATCAAAGCTGCACAAAAAGCTAAGTGCCTTGTCGGGAATCACGATCATGACCATCAAAACCTACGGTATAGGTTTTGATTTTGACTCTTAGATGTCGAAAGAAGTTGCAAAGGTCACCAACACGGTACCGTTTTGAAGACATCTGGCGGATTGCGAGATGAAGAAGCCATTCGCAAAATGGACTATTGCAGATTGACAGTTCAACAAATTAGAGATCGGGTATCGCTGACCTACCAGAGGATTTTGAGGATCCAGGTGATATCATGAACGCTGTCTATGATGAGCAAGGCATTGCTAAGAGGCCGTTGCCTGCAATACAGTGGTCTAGAAAAGAGGTCACCAGCATGAGAGAAAGGCTGAGACCAATCCTAGCCAACACAGAAGAATGGTTACACAAACATGGTCATACAATGAAAAGTTTCAGGACAGACTCAGAAGGAGAAGAGTCCGAGGCAGAAGCACGCCAACAGCAAGAACTCCGCGACAAAAACAAATCAGCGGCCGTTCCCACTTCTTCACGGAGAGGCCCTAGGATCAAGTTCACTGTTGGTAAGAAAGATACCCAGGCTGTCCAAGAGACAGAGAAGACGGAATCTCATCCATCTCGCTCTAAGGGTAAAAGCCCATCTTAGAGGAGATAGATTCCGATGAAGAAGATACTTCAAGCGACCAATCCGCTGAAGATGAAGATTCAGCAGAAGCAGACTCCGATGCCGAAGAGGTTTCTGAAAGCGGGCAAGAGTCTGATGAAGATTCTGAAGAAGGATCTGAAGGTGACTTCGAAGGTGAGCCAGAATCAGAGAGACAAGAGGGTGATCAACAGGAACCCGAGCATGATGAAGAAATAACTACTTCTCCTCCCGAGAATGTAGTTGAGGAAATCCACAGAACATCATCACCCGTGACTTCAAACGTTCCTCATACCCCTCTTGAGTCAAGAACTCCTCCACCTCCTGTTCCCTCGTCACCTATTCCTACCACAAGCATTCCTGCAGCCGAGATATCCCCTATCCCTGCAGCATCAACCCAGCTTGATACTCCTTCAGTAACAAGCATCCATACGGTTGATATACTGTCAAGCCCACCATCGTCCATTCCTAGCTTGTCTTCGCCAACGTATGATATCACTTCTGAGAACGAATTCAATCGCTTCATGAATGAGTCAATGCGTGATCAGCTCAATGTGTCAACTACAGGAGCGATGATGACAAACACTTCTCCAATTGTCACGATACCAATGGTGAGTTCAGATGTGACAATAACTTCAGAGGTGGCAATGGCGACTGACTTGACAGTAAATCCAGAAGTTCACACTTCTTTTCTTCCTCCTTGGCTAATATCTCAAGTGTCGAAGCGTAAAAAGCAAATGATTTCTCCAGAGGAGCTTGACCTTGAAGAGATAGTTCTTCCAAAGGCCAAAGGGAAGAAAAAGGCAAAAGTATACTCGAGGCTAAATGTTGATAAGTCTGGCCACAAGTATGCTGAAATTGGCATACCACCGAATCAAGAAGGTGATGTCAATATGGAGGACTACACAGTAACAAAGGTCCAGCTTGGCAAGGTTACCAACGAAAGTGCAAAAGCCGATCGCAAGTCACTTTGGATATCTTGGGCGGGAAGGCTGGACAAAGTTGAGCAATCTCGTAACATGTACAAACAGAGGGAGGCATTATGCCACATTGTAAAGAGACTTTCTGGTTCTCCAAGTAATACACCATTGACAGTGGTAAGTATTGAAGACCGAAATTGTCAAGAAAGTTGAAATTCGCCTCCAAAGGCGGGGTGTTGTATGACTTTGTTGAAAGATCATCGAACACGGATCTCGAGATAATTTTGGCTGCGGATGAGAAAAACCTGTTGGCCGGCTCACCACAGGAGCTTGATAAAGAAAAGAAGCGTACTTTCCGGAGGCGGAGACATGGAAAAATGCCTGTTGTCATGGTCGGAAATGAAACAGGTAAAGCTCAGCAAATTGGTGGAGGTTGGGGTAATTCCCGACAAAGAAAAGTTTGTAGAGGTAAAGAATCACTGAAACACAGTTCAAGTGGTTCAATCCCTCATTGAAGATCTTCACCAAGTACAGGAAGATGTCGACGGGCATCGCAACATTCTTGACAAAAGTATCAGAGAGTTGCCTGGTCAACTTCTTGAGGACAATCGTATCTTCCTACCGGCCACAGAAATATCCTTGATCTTCAAGGAAGCCATCACGAATTTGATCGACAGTTCAGACTTCTCAGAAGCTTCGCTGAACATCATTTGTGATACAAGGCTCACATTGGACAACCTGAAGACGCATCTTGATAGGTGCAAAAGGTTCACTCATCTCGCCATGAGATCGATCCGAAATTCACACCATTGTGGATTACACCGTTGGTCGGATGAGAAGTTCGTGCAGGAGACTAGGAGGAAATTTGAAGACTTCGCCCAATGCAAAGAGACGTGAAGCGGCCCCCTATTCTCCAGTGTTAGACATTTCCGGTGCATCCCTTTATGCATCTTGTAAATATTTCTCGACATTTTCGAATGTCATTTTGTAAATTGTAATTACACCAAGTCCAAAGATGTAACATTTTCAAAACAAATTACACTTTGACTTTGGTCAAAGTTAGGTGAGATTTCCTAAAATCGCTCACCTAACTCTCCCTGATTTTCTCAATCTCTTTCCTTCTTTTGCTCATCCCTCTTTCTATATAATGTGAGGGATTTTCATTGTAATGGATCTTTTAGCCTTTTGCAACGAAGTGCTGCCCTTTTGTAAGCAAACTTGTGAAACTTTGCGTTCATGCTTTGTGAATGAGATTCAATCAATAAAGAAAAGGATTGCAAGCCAAACTTTGCGTTGGATTCGATACTTTTGTAAGTTGATCTGATTTGGTAGTGATTAGTTCGAGGAATCTGAAAGACTCTAAGTAGTTGATGTAAACTTTGTGTTACATTCGTTATTTAGATTGCATTGTATTTCTTTTATCATTGGTTGAATGATCTATAAGACTTTGCGCTTATAATCATTCATGCTCTTGCATGTTCTTGTTGGATAATCTATAAGACTTTGTGCTTATAATTATTCATACTCTCGGATACTTTGTCGAAGGATCTACAAGACTTTGTGCTTGTAATCGTTCGTGCCATTAACACTTTTGTTGGATGATCTACAAGACTTTGTGCTTGTAATCGTTCATGCTGTTTGAAGAATTGTTGTGTCTAAGAAGACTTTGTGCTTCTAACGTAGCAAACGGTACGTTTATGCAGATCCAACATTGATAAAGCTACGGAACGACTTTGTGCCTTCGTGAGCTTTCCCTTTTTAATTTATTTGTTTGTTGTTAATTACTGGTATCTCTACCGCTTTGACGAGATAGAGATATTGGTATTCTGCTAGTTGTTCGTTTCAAATTATCAAGATTGAACTTCCAACACGTGAAGCATTGTAAACATCTTCAAAAAGAGAAGGATGAATGTAACACACCCCAATGAATTTCGTGTACATTTTGTAATTACTTGTGTGATTTACTATTGTTTCTCTTAGCAGTAAGAAGGGCGCCTCCCCTTTCCGAGAGGAGAGATTCATATCTCACATAGCTGTGGCTGAAGTCCAAGTTGTGTAATCTATCGAAAGCTGATTACATAATTTTCACCCAACATATAAGAAGAGAATTAGTAAGTTCTTTTTTTCCACACTGGCGGTAAACCATCCAGGGGTTACAATGTGATAATTAAACACGAATAAGCAGCAACTAAATAGATTGAAATAGTACTACTGTTATCAGCTTTACAAAATGAGAAAGAGCTGCAAATTACATGAGGATTACAATAGTTTTGAAGCACAAAGAAGCTGGATGATCCCACATTAGATAACTATCCAACTTATTGAAGAAAGAACTGAAAACTCAAACTGAAGCAAGTCTGATATAAAAATCTGCAAACTGAAAATGAATTACCAGCAAACTGTAGCACACCAATTTGTTCATAACTTCATCCTATCTTCACCAATTGACATGGAATCAATTGCAGCAGCTTCTAGGAGTAAAGGCGCCCCTGTTCAAACACAAAACTGCACCAAAGCCTCCATATTTATTAATGCACACATCCCAATATCATTCTGGAAATGTACGGCTTTCAAGAGGGGCGATTTTCTCTTTAAAAATTAGAAACACATTAATAAAATCTGAAACCTCTTGGAGAGGGTCGCCCAAGGCTTAGAATCATATAGATAAAATACCCATATGGGAATAGAATTTACCCAAGGAGCTGCAATCAAAAACGTCCTTTAGCCATGACTGAACCAGCAAGCTCCAAACTGAAAATAACATCAGAATTCTTCTACAATGAAGCTCAATGTGCACTTTTGAATGCAGCACACTCTCAATCCACCATCTAGGGAACCATAGTTTCAGGCCCAAAGAATGGAGACAAATTGCTAAGCTTTCCCTTAGCAAGATTCTGGATTTCAAACCAGCATCATAACTTTACAATATTTCCAAAGATAATTAGCTCTTCAAACAGTAGCAATATATAAGTTTCAATTGGCAAATGAAGCAACAAGAGACTCTTCAAATTCCAAGAAGTTGAATCAATTCAACTTCCAAAAGGGACGCCACTTTAAGCATTTCACTTTTTGAAATAATAAAATATTAATCAACCTCTTTTAGGCGTCCAACTTCACTTTGCAACAATAAAACATTTAATAATTCATTAAATGCACCATTGACCCCTTAATGACCCCCTTTTAAAAACATGAAGTGATCATTCCTAGGCGTGGGGGTACAACTGAGAAACATAAAAATGACTAAGTATAAAACTTAATCTAGGAGATAACCAAAGCCAAACTGAAACTGAAGGTAGCAAGATGACTTGAGCTGAATTGCTAATGATGCTACTGCTAAAATTAGACTTACTAAAAATAGCCAACTGCTATAAATAGTAAGTTCACATCAAAACAACAGAAAGCCAAATTGAACATTGAACTGCAAAGGATTGAACTGCTGCTAGACAAATACTGCCAAAAGATAGACTTGCTAAAAAATAGCGAACTGCTATAAATAGTAAGTCTGCACAACAACCTCAAAACGCCAATTGAGCAGTATCTGAAAGAGGAAACTCTAATTTTTTGCCTCAGCTTAGCCTACGGATTTCCGGAAATAGGCTAAATCCAAATGAAGAGTGTAGGGCCAAAATGGGGACATTACAGAACCAAAACATAGGATCACTGGTAGAGACTACGTCCTACCAGGCCAAGTCCCGCTACGCGGTTCGCTTGTATGTTTTTGATTCCGTGATGCTCATCTTAGCCCAAGGGCCCAGCATTAATACACCAGCCTCCACATGTCGGCTAGACAAAGAAGAAAATGGAATTGTGTGCCTTCCAAAGGGTTGGCCCAGACCTATTATAAAATTAAATATTATTATTCAATAATTTAATTTAATTTAATTATTAAATATTATTTTATTATTATTTTAAAATTCATTCCAATGTTAAAAATCACTATTCCTGCCTAATAAAATTTTGGACCTGTTGATGTGATTTTCGTGACCACACCAACACAAAATAAAGTCGCCAACGGCTACCCTATTCTCTCTTGATCAAAGTATCCAGCACGCTAAGATTGTGAGAGAGTTCGTGCGTTCAACTCCAAGGTTCCTTCAGTGCAATAGAATACCCTCAGTTGGCTCGATGTGTTTTGCTGGTATTTCAAGGGGACTTACGCAATTGTTCGACAGCTGATAGCAGACAGCAAATTAAGGGCTTTCATGTAATTCGGATGATTTGGTAGGTAAGTGCAAATTTCCTAACGCTAACCAGAAATGAACTGAATTTAAATGAGTGTAGGGCCTAAGAAGTTTATGTTCTATCTAAGGACGGGACGTGGGATCAATCTCGACAGGCTTCGACCAGACTCTGCTCCGCCTCACGTTGGACAACTTACACAAAGTCGGTGCAATCTTCAAGGGAGTGACAAGAGGTTTTCAAATTATAACTCAACATGTAAGTACCATCAGAGCGACGCATACAAACACTTGAATCACAATCGAAGTTAAGTTTGTAATGGTTTTCCAGTTGACCACACAAGGCAAACTTGCCGTCAGCCCGCTAGTGGTATGGATAAAAATGAAGTTGTCTCGATTGACACCACAAATCCATAGCTAACATCTATTTGCATGAAAATGAAAACTACTCTACTTTACGCTACTTGAAGTCGAAGGGATGAAGAAAATCTTGCTAGCTACTCATAACAAAGATGAATTCACCATTCAATGAAAGATCTTTTATTACAATAGTTTTTCGCAACAATCTCTTACAAAGTTTTCAAAGGAAAACTTTCCTTCTCCTTCAAACTACGCTATGCTAAGATATTACAACTAAAGTGTCTCTGCTCTACTCTCCAGTCTGATCTCTAAGCTCTACTTCTACTAAGGTACAAATGAGGGGGGATGCCCCTTTATATAGCTGGCCAAGTCCAACGAACGGCTCAGATTACAATCGGCTGGATGGCCCAGATTGTGCCACCTCAACCCTAAACAAGATTCACCCTAAAAACCGCTACCAAGAGGAGTGGGGTAATAAATGAGCCATTAATGTCCATCATCCTTCTAAAAGATTCCAATCCAGAGACGCGTTCGCACTATTCTTGTTCCTCCTCTCGATTGCAAACTTGATCAATTTGATCAACATTGCCCCAATTTCTTGGACTGGTATGGTAGGCACGTTCTCGATCTTGAAGTGACTTTTAAACTTGTTTGCATTTTGAGTTGTACGAAGCACGCTGGAGAACATCTTTTGGGTCATCGAAGGACCTCACACTTGAGAGTTATTCCTCTATTTTGTTCTTCAATCTGTCATGTTGTCGATCTTCAACACCTAGGCCATCATCTTTTCCTCTATCCTGGACTTGAAAGATTTTCTTGTCTTGAACTTAAACATTTCTTCTCTACCACTTGAGTAGGCCTCAACACTTAGCCATTTCTTCCAAGTACTCGCTTCATGATTCTATCATCTTGGACTATTTGCTTCATGTCATCGCGCTCTGGCCTCGACATTCACCCTGCAAAACAAGCAAGGAGAAGAGCATCAAGACACTTCATGTCACATCTCAGACTTTGATGCTGTTTTGACCATGACTTTGTGGGATTTATTATATGAATTATGATATGTGTTAGAGCAATATGATATAATACAATGTTTTGGTGTATGGAAATGTAGGAAAATATTTGTTTTTAGAATTATGAGTGCATTTTATTTTTAAAATATACAAGATAGAACAAAATAGGAGTGTTGATTTAATTATTGCTTAAATTTATACTTCTATATTGGTTACTAATACACTTTCGTTGTTGCACGCCTGAGTGCATTTGAGTTGCAGGTGGTCGAAGACCAAGAGTGTGATTGAGGAAAAGAAGGCTAGCTTCCCGATAGGGTAAAAGAGGAGAAGCTCTCGATCACACACACAACACCTAAAAATCATGTAGTTGCATTTAGGCCATGTCTGTTTTCAATGTGATTGTTTAAATTGATTACATGGTTTGAATAAGTAATTGATAAAAAAAAATATCTAATAACATAGCAAAATTAAAATATAATTTAATTATCCATAAAAGTTGTGAAAAGATTATGGTTTATTTTATTTAGTTTATTCCATTTATTTTTGTGCAATAAAAAGTAAAATCTGATTTAAATTAGGAAATTAAAAATAAAGTGAAAAATATTATATTTACATATAATATGGAAGAAATAATTGGTTTGCATATTAAAAGGTGGAGATATCTTTGTTTGCATATGTTTTAAAAACCTTAGTCCAAAATTGGGAGAAATGAACAGCCCCGAGAAAACTTTGGGCTCTGGGGAAATTCTCCTTAAAACCAACAATGCTGTTGGCAAGTGGCGACCTCTGGATTTTGCATGTAAAATTTATCTGTCATTTGGAAATACTCTGCATGACCCTCGGAAGGAGGAATAAAGCTTTAAGGGAGAAAAGAGAACATTATTGAGACACATAACCAGAGCTCTGGAAGAGGGAGACAGGAAGGTAATACTGGGCATCTGCACTGGAGAAAACTGCCAGGTTATTTTCCATTCCTTGTTTTCAATCAGTTTAAATTGCAGTAAGAAATTGAAGAAATGAAATGCATCATTCTATGAAAATGATTACAGATATCTGAGAAATCTTTTCCAATTTTATTTTTGAATCTGGGTAATAGCCTTCTTCTCATTGTTGCATTATAGAAAGAATACCCAATCTCTTTCTTCCAGATTAGGGTTACATTCTGTTGCAAAAGCTGCAAATTATTAAACTGCTCTCAATTATATTTGAAAACATACATAAATATATATATATACATATATATATATACACAGGAATCTGTATTCGCGTGCATATATACATATATATATATATATGCATATGATCTTGCAAGAACAACTTTCACCAGAAATTAATTCGAAATTCCTTTGAAATAAATTTAAATGCAGTATAATACTGGGCAAAATATTTCTTTTGTGTTATGAAATTGTTTAACTATAGGGGGAAGGGGAGGGATTTTAATCCCCAGCCCTTCCCATAGGAAGGGCACGGCTCTGTGGGGAGGCTCGTGCCCTCCACAGGCCGCGGCCTGTGGAAGGGGCGCGAGCTCCTCACAGCCCGCGCCCTCCCCGTGGGAGAGGCAAGGGCTTCCTGCACCCTTTGTGGTGCACAACACCAGTATGAAACCCTGTATAATACTTTTATTTTGTGTGCACAGCCAAAAAACGTGAGAACAGTTATAAAAATCAGTATTTCTTTCTTTAAAGCATATATATATATTTACACTCAGCTGTATATGTATTTATATATATATATATATAAATATTTATATATATATATATAAATATTTATATATATATATATAAATATATATATATATATATATACACTCAGCTGCATATGTATATATACATAAATGCAAGTTTGAACAGGAAAACCATCTTCAGAATGTGATATGATTTCTGTCAAAATACACAAACATCTCAGTAATTGGAAGCTGGAAATATGAACAAAAGAAAGTACCTCTGAGAAAACATGTAAACTGAAATTCTTCTTGATCACATTGTCATATACTCACATACAGATGTACATTCCTGAATAATAGTATACATTATAAAATTCGAATGCAAGTTTTTCTTTCAAACCTCTGTTATTCCGAATGAATTGCCCTGTTTCTGTATATTACTAATAACCAGAAACCTGTAGTAAATTGAGAATTACTCTTTCAATCAGCTTGAATTTGGAAGAGTAGAAGTATATACATAAATCTGTGAACATTGTTTCATACAAAAGAATTAATTAATTCCTCTACTTGTGTTTGTACACTGATAGAATCATGACATACATGCATTTTTTTTACATTTTCAAGAGAGTAGCTTGGAGTAAAAACATAGTCCTTTACCAAATCAGAAAAGAATTACTTACAAAAGAGTAGATGCAATCTTACTACTGAACTTACAACCTTTCTTTTCTTTTGTCCAATGTAATTCAAAAGATGTTATGAAATTCTCATTTGAAATTCTTTTAGAATCAATTGAATGCATGAAACATGTATGGAAAATGCACAACTTTCTACTTCTGTACTTTATTATACTTTACTTTGGTAACTTCCGGGACAGGATGTCGAAGGTGGACCCACAGAGACGGTAGTTTTACCTTTTCTAAACTACCATTTGCTTGTTTTACTTATGCTTGGCCAAGCACTTGTACCATTGAAATAGATGGATTCGTTTAAAAGCCTAGAAATGTATATGTATTTGAGTCTCTGCCACCTCCTGTTGCAAGAAATATGTTTTCTCATGTTAGAAATGCATATAGGCACCGGGCATGCATCGAGAGTTCCCTCCTATTTTATTGTGTCAGGTTGCTAGGCTCCTTTATGCAGGGCCGGGGATTCCTTCGAGTTAGGAAGGAACCCGGGGAAGTCATGTACTTCGTGGTTGGGCGGAAAAGGTGCCTGAATCACACTCTTGGCCCCAGCTCGCAAGCAGACCGATGGTGTCACGGCGGTTGGAGGTTCAGAGTTTTATTTGCTATTGATGAACTTGTGTAACATTCTGGAATGGCTTGTATAGCCCCATTGTATATGTATTTGTATTTGACATTCATTGTTGAAACTTTGAAATAGAAGTATGGCATGAAAGAATCTAATGTAACATTGATATGTAGAATTAAAGTTTTATGACGTAGCATTGAATAAGATGTTTCTATTGGAATTATTGATCTCTTCCGAGTATGGATGAATATGTATATATGAAAATTCATTGATGTACTTTTGCCATGTGCATAGTCTTGATAAATTACAGTGTTATTATTTATATACATAAAATGCCAATTTAATTCTCTTTTATTGAGCTCATTTTGGAAGTTTTTATGAATGATATTAATTACTTGAAAACCTTTTTGAAACGGATTGAACAATTGAAAATGCTTTTGCTTTTAATTTTCCGAGCGCTACACTTCATAATATAAATTCACTTCACTCACCTGATTTTCATGCTTTGACTCCCAAGGTCCGAGTGATCTAGTTCATCCCTTTCCTCCAACACAACTTTTGCCTTTAAATTCCTCTTGCCTTAGAAAATTTTTAAATTTTCCTTAGGAAAATTTCATAATTCAAGTGCCGATCAAAATTTCCATCTTGAAAGCCTTGGCAAAGTGTAGAGGACTTTGAAATCCATTCCTTGTCAAAGATCTTCAATACCCAGAAGAAAATTCCCTCCGGAAAGCATCAAACTCATGTGTCCCTGAACGAAGGGGTTGTTCATTTAATTTGTTTGAATTTTAACCTTAGAAAAATATTCGCCAACAATTTTATTCTCATTCTTGATCTCTGGGCATATTTTCTTTGCTCCATAGAAAATTTCCATTTTATCCTTCATGCCAGGCACAATCAGGGGTCTAATTTCAAGTTTTGAACATTTAAGCAAATTTTCAATCAACTTCCTTCTCCACTTCAAACTTCATACACTTAGAATATTTTTCCATCTCCCTTCTTGAGCTGGGCGTACTTGAGGGTATCTACCTCCAATTCCAATGCCTTAGAAAGATTTTGAGTCACCTTCTTTCCTTTAGGCGCATTTGGACCCTTCAACTTTCATTTTTGTTACACTTAGAAAAAATTTCAATGCTTCTTCAAGTGTAGGCGCATTCACCACCTTGAGGTTCCATTTTCCATCACTTAGCAAAATTTCCAACTTTCAACCCTTAACCTAGGCGCATCTGAGGGGGCCTGATTTCAAATTTGAAACACTTAGAAAAAATTCAAGTCCTCTTCACCTTTGATGTGCGCACTTACCATGGCCTACTTCCACTTTTGATCCTCAACGCTTAGTTTTATTTCATCAACCTCCAACTTCAAACTTAGGCGCATTCAGGGGTCCAAGCTTCAAGTAAGCAACACTTAGAAATTTTTTCACTTCATCTCCATGTTAAGGCACATTTCTAGGGGTGAGCTTCCAATTTCCAATACTTAGAATATTTCTCCAAGCTCTCCATGTAAAGCAAGGCGCATTTAGGAGGTGATACCTTGAGTTTTGAACACTTAGGAAATATCAAACTCTCCCCTCAACTCCTAGGTGCATATGACCCCTTGAACTTCAAATTTCAAGTACTTAGAAAATTTTCCTATCTTCTCCCTCAAGGGCGCATTTGAGCCTTCATACCTTGAGTTTACATGGCTTAGTAAAAATTCCCTCATCAAAATCCTCTTGGGCGCAAACAGAGGTGTCATGGTTCTAGTTTGAGCACTTAGAAAAATTTTGTAGCTTCCTCCTTGCTAAGGGTGCATTTAAGCCCCTCTACTTTCAGCTTCAATGCTTAGGATTTTTCTTCATAACATCTTCCCAAGCTTGGGCGCATTTTTCCCTTGGAGCTTCAAATTTCATGACTTAGAAAATTTCAAGGCCCACTCTTCTAGCAAAGGCGCAAATAGAGGGTCAGGCTTTCAATTTACAAAACTTAGAGTATTTTCAAGTCTTCTCTTCTTCTCAAGGCGCAAATGAGGGTAAGAGCTTTGAGTTTACCATACTTGAAGAAATTTCAAACTCCATCTTCTTCCAAGGGCGCATTTGAGGGTGGCAACTTCAAATTTCAAAGACTTAGAAATTTTCAAACCTCCTCCTTCAAGTTTGGGCGCTTTTAGCCCCTTTTAGTTTCAATTTGAAGGACTTCGAAACTTTTCAATCACTTCTTCAACTTCAGGGGCGCATTTTCATGTTGGAGCTTTCAATTTCACATACTTAGAGAAATTTTCAATTCCTTCAAGCCTGCAAGGGCACATTTCACCATGCCAACTTTAAATATCTTAGACTTAGAAGGATTTTATCATCTTCGGGTAGCTTCTAGGGCGAAATTTGATGCCAAACTTCAAATTTCTCAGGCTTAGTGAACTCTTTATAGTTTCGTCTGACTTGGAACGATTTGTTCATGCTAGCCCTAGCTTGCCCTAATTTTCTATTTTTAGAAAGTTTCCCAAATTTTGCATTTTAAGTTGATTTTTGCTTTATCTTGAACCTCGGGATGTCACTGGCGCCTGATGCCCGCATGCACATGCTATTTTTAGCAGCTTACTAAAAATAGTAATTGCTCGGAATGTGCTCAAACTTTGTGTGCTGATTGCCTGAAGGACGTCGATCGTGGTTGGATGTTGCTTCTGCATGACTGTCGTGTTTCGCCCTAGATTTTAGGAAACCCTAATTCCTCTGCACAGGCCTGCTAAAAATAGTAAGTGTTTGATTACTGAATCTCTGCAGCTCTGTTTGATTTGAAATTTTAACCACATGATCCTCATGACCTTGTTGCTCCGTTCACACTACCATCTCGAGTTGACTTGCTAAAAATAGTATGTTTTTGAAGGTGGTTTACTATTTATAGCAGTTGATTGATTTTAAGACTTCCACAGCTCCATTTGACTTGAAATTTGAATGTCGTGCTCCTCATGGGGTGACCTGCCCGTTCACACTGGTGCCTGATGTTGACTTTCTATTTATAGCCTACTTCTGGAACGCCTTACTATATATAGTAAGTGCTCCATTTGTCTTCAAATTTTACCAGCAGACTCCTTGGAAGATGCTGATCATGATGGGATACTTCAGTTTTCGAAAATTCTGGCGTTTGACCCCTCATTTTGGGTCTCGAAGCTTGAAACCCTAATTCATCTTGCATGTGCCTCGAATGAGCTCCATTCAACTCCGTTTCTGTTGCATGTCACTGTGTTCGTGATTCTGAAGTGTTGGGCAGCTGTCGGAGTGGTACTGCTAAAAATAGTAATTGGCTAAAAAGGTGACCAACCGGTTTTTAGATGATTTTGCATGTCACATTGCCCGAGAGATCTTGAAAAACCTAGAAAAATCATCAACATGCAAGCACTGGCTAAAAATAGCAAGTTTCTGAAGAGTGACCAGTTCTGCTTGCATGTTACATTGTTGCGAAGCTCTTGGAAAACCCAGAAAGATTATGCCGACATGCGCTGAGAAAACTTGCATGCAAACCCTGAAATCTACCTCTGAAGGCAAAACTGCTAAAAATAGCAAGTTGTCTGTTTCTGCTCAAATTTTGCAAATAGATAGCTCAAGGTGCTCAGAATGCAGTGTAGTTGTCAGAATTTGAAAATCTCAGGAAAACAAGCCCCAAACGGGTACTTACTAAAAATAGAAAGTTGCTAGAATTCAATGAAAATTCAAAGGAGCCTGCTGGAAGCATACTGACTGCAACGTGAAGCTCAGATTCCAACTTATTCACTCTATTTGACTTCAAATTGACCAGAAAACTCAAAACCCTAATTCTATAGACTTAGCCGAAATCTCACGTTTAAGCTCAAAGGCGGGCACATACCCGGAAAGGCAAACGGCAGAAGAGAGAGACAAAGAGAGAGAGAGACTAAACCAAAGCCAAAAGATGAGGAACGGAGCAAAAATTAGGGGGTCCCCATTTTGAATGGGGTGATGTGTGAAAAGGTCACAACAGGACCCCATTAAGATTCAGGGACATGATAGTCTCCCCCGCTCAAGTGTTGCTTTCCCTCAAGCAACATCAGACCTGGATCCTAGAGCCTCATCAAGAATCCACAAGGTGGCTATTGAACACCCTTGTCATGGATCATACCAAACTCCACTCTAACTCCCGAATCCCCAGTTATCATCTTTCCATGTGAGCTAAAAATGGAATGGTTACTATCTCTCCCTGTGCCACCACTGTCCCAATATGGTGGGATCTCATCATCCTATACCTTAGATGCGATCCATGGGTTCCAACTCTCAACACCATCAAAAGGAATGACCCTGTCGAAAGAATGTGCTCTCCAGGGCACAAGAATATTTTCAATAGAAAGAGGAATCTGGAGCCCTGAACTCTTGGAGTGATGGATTATCCTAAGGCATTCTTGTACACTATCAATCTCCTCCATAATCTTGCCAACCTCTTTTGCACACTTTTTGGAAGTAGCCATCATTGTATCCACATACTCAATCGCCTTTCCTTGTCCTTGATCAAATGTAAGTATGCCAATTTGGTACCTTCCATGGTGTACTTCATCTCTTTCAAATATCTAAGACTGTTATTCAATTCACCCTTCCCCATAGCTGCTCTCTGTATGAAATCTTCAAGGATACTCCTTGTGCCATCCAACTTGGACAAGGTTCAAACCTCCTCATCTCTAGTCACCGTTAACTGATTCTTCCAATCATCCTCAAGACTATGCCAAAACAATGAATTGTTAGAATTCATATCGAAATATGAAATGACTTCATACCTTGTGATAGTGTCGGTATGATCATCATGTGTATTTGTCCCTATATCTCTGTCATAGGATCCTCCAAAGTCATCTTCCATAATCCCTTTTGGGACCATCTTCATGTTGTCTTCTATGGATGCGGCCTTGTATGACTTTGGAATCCTGTTATGTGAAGATTGTGCTGTGCTCAAATTCCCACCATGCTCATCTATCTTATCTTCTTCCCCTCTCATAACATCATAGTACATCTTACTCAAATTGAGGAGATAATCTCTATCCGCCAGCGGGTATAGTTAGTTGGACTTGACTACCAGCAAGGATTCCTTGAGTTCATGCAGCTCCTCAAAATCATCATGCTTCCAACACAACATTGCTATCATCTTATGAATATGATCAAAGTGATGTAGAGTCAAGTCAACCATACTTTTGTTGACCCTTAGTTGGCTTCTCAAAGGATGTGCGTCAAGGCTCTCCTACAACATTTCTAGTTGTACCTCCTCTGCATGTTTCTTGCAATTAACCAAGTCCTCTTTATCTCGGGCCTCCAAACATTCCATTGAAGTACCATCAAGTAATCCTAGTGTCTCCTCATGGCGAGACTCTTCTATCTCATGATCATGCGTGGATGAAAAACTAATGCTCAAAATCACAACCTCAGAATCATCATACCTCATTATAGTGTTCTCCTATTCCTCCTTTTGTAATTCTGGCTCCTGCTCTTTAATTCCCTCCTTAGTAGTTTTTGAATCTTCCTCTTCTTTCTTCTTTTGCCTTATGTAGTCATACAGTCCTTTTTTGCGGGAGTAGAGGGACTCGTGTGCTCTCACGTACTCATCAATGGGAATGCAAGCCTTTGCATCATCTGGCAAGCTTTGATATTCTTTCAAAGTTTCAGACGCCTCAGTCTCAAGATCTATGTCCTTTATCTGAGGTCCATGCTCTTTCACCAAATTCTTCCCACCCATGGATCCACAGGTTGGCAGGATGAAGGCTTTGATACCATTGTGATGAGTTTGTCGAGAAATATATATATAACATAAGTACAACAGTCAACTCAACTTCACAATTAGCGCATCAGATCATGTCAAGTATATTTGTGAAATCGGCTTCACAGAATGACCAATTAGAGAATTTACACTGAACAACAGTTCTTCTACAACAATTCATTTAATTATGATGGGCGAATGCTAGATACAAATAAATGATAGAATGCAATTGTACTTGGGATTACAAGACTTGAACTCTCTACAAATGGATACTGTCAACACGCACACACACAGGTCTGTGAAATGGTGCCGAGCTACATAATAACGCTGGCAATTCCTTGATCTCCATTGGCGCTAGCTTACACAAAATGGAGAGGATTCTTCAGTCAGAAGAATAGGCGCAGGAACTTATGTTCGCCTTGATTGATCCATGCACGGATTATCTCGATCGCCAAGTGGGGACGCGTTTGAGGAATAACAATTGCAATCTAAACAATGTGTGAATGCTTCAATAGTGATTTCTCAGGCCTGGATTGCGCATACTGAATGCTCAAATGGTTGTCTCACTATTCCCATGAATGCTCCTGTAGGATGTCATGTATGAAAGGAAATGATGTGTAGCGTTGTAGGTAGTGCCTCCGTTAGACCTGTGATGCAGATATGGACAATCAGAATGTAACAAACTGGTTGAACCAAAACATAGGATCACTGGTAGAGACTACGTCCTACCAGGCCAAGTCCTGCTATGTGGTCCCCTTCTATGTTTTTGATTCCATGATGCTCTTCTCAGCCCAGTGACCCAGCATAAATACACCAGCCTCCACATGTCGGCCAAGCAAAGAAGAAAATGGAATTGCATGCCTTCCAAAGGGTCGGCCCAGACCTATTATAGAATTAAATATTATTATTCAATAATTTAATTTAATTTTATTATTAAATATTATTTTATTATTATTTTAAAATTCATTCCAGTGTTAAAAAACACTATTCCCACCTAATAAAATTTTGGACCTCATTAGTATTTCGGGACATGACATGCTAGTGATTCATAGGATTGAAATTGGTAGGAGGGGGAACATTAGAATGATTAATTTAGGGCAAGAACTGTGAGGTCAGGGAAATTTAAAATTTTGAATGATGAATTCTGTAGGAAATGGAATAAAGAGCTTCCCTCAGAGTACATGGAATAAACAATTTAGAATCTACAACATATCTAAATCTCAAAAAGATAAATATAATCACAATTAATTTTGGATAGAAAGTGAATAACATACCAAAGTGCACTAATTAAAAGATTGAGGAAAGAAAGGATCTGGCATATGAAATATTGAATTATTGCAATTTCAGATTAGAGGCAAAATGGAATTTAGTAACAACTGAAACCTGCAAGGAGCATGTATTTTGAAGAACCGAAGTTTGTTTACACCACCTTATTTCACTGAGCACATGTTTTTAAACCTACTCATTATTTTTGGTACCCTTCCATTTTTTTTTTCAGTCATTGTAAGATTCTCTTTTAGATCTGATGCCAACAAAGTTTAGGACAGGAACTGTGACGAAGAGGCAAAATTCAGAGTGATAACAGAACTGTGTAGGGAAAGAAGTGAAGGAATTTTTCCTGTAGGATATGAGATAAATCCTATAAAATCTACTATATGCCTAAATCTCCCAAAGATGTATCTGAACACAATAGATTTTTGCCAGAAAGGCAATGGTGGAGGAACGTTCATGAAGTAATAAATTGAGAAAAAACCCTACCAATAGAAGATTGAATCAATGCTGAAGTTAATTTAGAGGCAAAATGGAATTTTAGTAATAACTGAAATCTGTAAGGAGCATATTTGTTGAGGAGCCAGTGTTCTTTTACATTGGCTTTATCCAATGAGCACATTATTTTAATCTACTCATTTTTATAGGATATTCTTCCATGTTGGCAAGCAGTAAAGGTTTTTCCCTTTAAGATCTGAACTCAGAGTATACACGTTGATTTGACATCTGTAGGGCATGTATATCTTATTTAATTCTATCTGTTACAAATTAAAGTGTATTTACCACAAATGTCTGTGGGTTCTAATCTATGGATATGATACATGTTTCAGGCAATAGATCAGAAGCAGAAAAAGCCTTTGACAAAAACACTCCAAATATTCTAGATGCATATGAGGTAATTTAAAAAGTATCTTGTCGCTAGCCAATTACAGAAACTGGATGTACAGTTGTTTATAAGGTTAAACTATTTCTTTTTGTTGGCCTTAATATATCCTATTTTTGCTCACATACACAAAGTTTTCCTTTTTAAATTTCCTCCATTATTTTTAGGCCATTGATATCTTATTATATCAGTATCTTGTTGTACTTTCAGATATTTATCGCTTGAATTTCATAATTATTAATACGATTCCTCCTTATCATTATCTGCATCCTATGTCGACTGTGTGAAGTGCTTTGTGTATTGTGCCCCTTGTTTGTTGCATATGGTGTACGTTCTATCTTTGGCTTTCTGGTCTGGTTATCCTTCAAATTTTAGTTGCCAACTTTACCATGCATAGATTTCTACTTGAAACTAAGAAAGAAAAAAATTAAAGAAATTAAATCACCATCCATCAGATGGGTTAATGAACCCTACAGTTGTTTCAAATTGAAGCAGATTAAAATTTGTTGACCACCAGTTTTGCTGAATGTCGTGCAGCCTTTTGTTGATATATTTGCCTTATATCACTATAAAACTTTTTATTAGCTATTTTCTGCTACAAAAAATAGTTTTTGTGCAACTTCTGCTTTATTCAAGTTTAACAGTGTTTCTTATTTTAACAGGTGAAGACTTTGCTCATGAAAATCTGTGAGACTTCTATAGCAGAATTTGAACTTAAGGTAGATTCTTTGATGGATTTATTATGTTTCTTAATAACCCTGATTTTTATTTTAGAAGTGGGTTACATCTCTCAAGATTCAGTAATTTTGGTTCCTTGTGGTAAAATAATGATTTTATTTTTTGTTCATCTAATAATTGTTGCTGATTAGTAGTCAGTAAACTCTTTTTTGATTGAGGACTATTTATGGAGCAGCTGAAAGATTTCAAATTATATGTCAGGAGGGATGCAAGCAAAATGGATTTAACATCACCTCCAACCAACTATACCATTCTTGCCACAGGTGGAAAGACTGAATCTATAGACTCTACTATGCCTGTGGACCCACCTGTATCCGATTCACTTGAATCAAGAACTATTTCTACTGCTCTATCCTTGTATAGACAACCAACCACACAAAAGCCATTGGATACATTTGATGATGAAGGCACATATTTGGTCACTTCTCCAAAGGTAAAGTCCATTGGCTTGTGCCAATGATCTTTGTACTCAATTGAATTAACATTCTTGAAATATATAGTAGGTGGCATTTTCTTATCCTAACAATTTGAAGGGTCTACAGGTTGGTATGTTTAAAAGAGGGCGTAATAGAAAGGGGAAAACAGGACCACCACTATCAAAAGAGGTATGCTCACAAATCTAGATCAAATATACACATGGAATATAACTCATTTCTTTAAGAAATTTGTTCAATGACTGAAGAACTTGTTATCTAATTTTTTGACAAAAAGAGAAATGAATGAAATGAAATGAAAGATTTTAGTAACACCCATAAAATCAAACAGTCTATGAGACCATGAACCATGGCAAAAGCGCATCACACAGAACATGGCAACCCCCTCAATATATTAGTTTTCATGAGTTGCAGGGTATGGCAATGCAGCACTTGTGCACCAAATACATGCATGAGTGCAGCACTTGTGAACCAAATACATGCATGGGTACATCAGGGCCTTGATATGGTTTTTGGCTGTATCCATATGTGAGCTCCTAATTTGGCTGAATCGGATACAGCCAGAGACAATATATGGACCTTTTGTAGCCCTATCTAATTTAAAAGCTCATTATGAACCAAAAATAAAAATTGTTGTACCCAAACCAACTTTTTTGCTTCATTAAGGCATTTTGCTTAAAAGAGTCTAAACCTTGTTAAAATGATGTTAAAATACAATTTTTGGGCATGTCAAGTATGGACTTTGGTCAATGTCATGTCAGTCGTCAGCAACAATTAATTAGTACCTGGAGGTCAGAACCTGAACCTGGACTCAAAGGAGGACATGTTATGATGGAGAAATGCTTCACGACAAATTATACTCCTACAAGGTCAATTCGGTGGCTAGAACAGTGTTTACAAAGGTAGAAATAGATGAAGATATTTTGCAGAAAGTAAATCTGCGCCCTTGTAGCCCAGGGGCACCCTTCTTTTTGAAGGCTCAGATTTAGTTTCTTTCGCTTGCTAATACATTCAATCTCTTAAGAATTAATCCATCTTTCCAACGAGCTATCAAGCAAGGTCATCCGAGTTGCAGGACTCCGGCGATTGAAGTCAGAAGCTGAAGGTACGAAGAGAGTGCATGTCACAGAGGCTGTCAAATTATAGTTTTTGCACCCATGTAGCCTAGGGGCGCCCTTGAATTTGACTCCTCAAATGGATGAATTTGCAAAATTTGTTTTCGGGGCATCTTTTCTAGTTCAGTTCAGCTATGCAACGCACCAGTTCGTGAGATGATCTGACATACTGAGTGATCGTGGCAGAGGTTCTACTGAGCATGTAAAACAGAGGGTGGAAGAATGTAGAAATACACACCTGTACCTCTGTAGGCCAGGGGCGCCTAACCTTTAGGCCTGCTAGATGGGGTTTTTAGTAGTCACAGTCTTCACGAGACTTGTGCAGAATTCTCCTAGCTATCCAACAATTCCACCCATCAGCCTCCTGGATTTGTCAAAAGCTCGTACGTAAGAGGTCAGTAGAGATCGCTGAAAAAATCAGACAACCAGAAAAATGGTTGTGAGAAATACACATTCCCTTGGAAAAGGCGCCCTTCTTTTTGAGGTCTTAGAAGCAATTTTCTCGCTTCGTCACCTCGAAAGACATCTCTTCTCAGTGCTTCTAGCTACGCAGAGAGATTGTCAGTGCACGAATCAGAGCACTCCAACTCCTGGTGTCAGGGGTCAAAGTATGGCGTTCGGATGAAAGTTACACTTTTGTCAAATTAGTGATTGCGCCTTCACAGGCTAGGGGCGCCCTTGCTTTTGGGGTTCCTAATGCAGCTTTCAGATGCCTTACATATAGTCGTTGGTTGCAGAATTCTTCTAGTCACACAATGAACCTATCATCCAGTCAGTAGGGTTCATCGTTCACCAATAGTGATAGCTTGAAGTGTCAGATGTTAGAACGGAGAAATGGCCAAAGTCTGGAGACCTTGCATCAATTCAATCAAAGGCGCCCAATTTTATGAGGTGTCAAACGTTGTTTTTAGCAGTTGCAACTCCCAACAGATATTTCATCTTTGCTTTGTAGGCTTTGCGGTGGATATCTCAGCTCAGTCACAACCTCAATCAGGCATCCAGAAATCAGAGCTGAACAGGGGCAACTGTAACTTTCAGTGAGCTATAAAGTAGGAAGTGAAAAATCTCATAACTTTTGCAAATGGACGCCTGGAGAGTTAAATTTTCACTTTCTGGATCAGTATGCAGAGATTGTTGCTAATTTATTAAAATAATATTAAATTCAATTTTTTGGATGCAAACATTAAAATGGCGATTTTCTTCAATGTTTCAATATTGGCGCCCTTTGTAATATTTAAATTACAAATTTGCATGTAAAGGTAATTGAATATTTTAATATTATTTATTTTCTGCGACTTCGAGTTAGTGCCAGTTCGAACTTAAGGGTGTCCAATCACGATTTTTCTTTTTAAGTCAGGGTTTAAAGTTTGCAGTGGCACCATTATGGTACGAATTTGCTCTATTTATTCAACTTTGGAATCATATTTCATTCATCCGGCTTGAGGAGAGGCGAATTTCTTCCTGAGTTGGGCGAATTTTCATCAGCAGTTAGTTGTGAAGACATCAAAAACATTCTTTTGCAGGTACAAGTCAACAAAATTCAAGACAAAGTGGCGATTTTAGCAGAAGAAAAAGCATCGAAACCTCAATCTTTTGTCTCAAATTCTTCCATTTCTCATCTTATTTTCTTTCGCATGTTTAAGAAACTGGCAAATTTTGACAAAACAAATCATCTAGGTCGTTTCAGAATAGCTTCCTCGACAAAACCCAGGTGCTAGAATTTTTCAGGAAAATTTACTCCAGCGCATCAGTTCTCGAAGCTCTGATTTTCTTAACTGAAATTCCTTTGCATGGTGGCATAGAAGTCCAATTTTCGCAAATCTGATAGTTTGAGTTGTCTTAGAATCATTTTCTGGACAAAACCTATATCTCAGAATTTTTCATGAAAATTGCCCTTCGATAGGCTATTTTTAGCTTTCTAGAAAAATTGTCAGAATATAGTCGTGTTCATAGTCAACAGGCAAGTTTTTCAGAGTGCAGTACACACAGCTCGAATTCAAGACTAAGATAGTCTTGACTCATGACTTCATCAGACTAGTTGACACGAATCTACATAAGGTGCTTCCAGAAGCAATCTTGGATCCAATCAAGATAAAAGATTCAATACTTCAAAACATTCAACAATTCGGGTTGCTTGAGGCCGCTTCTATCCATTTCTCAGTACATTTCATAGAGTTCGTAATGTCTTGTGTTAAGCATTACAATTCTACTGCTCGCGAAATACAGTCAGTAGATAGACAGGTGATGTGCAGTCTCAAACCCCTGGATATCAAGAGATGTTTTGGTATTCCTCAACATTTGAACAGTCTAGTCATTTCCATGGACCAATGTGAGAGAGCATTCAATGCTGATATGGACAAGTGTCAAAATAAGATGGCAGAAAGATGGTTAAAATAGAAAAACAAGTTGCCAAGTAATGTGGGTCGTGGTGAATACAATGTAATGTCCCCATTCTTGCGCGAGCATCAGAGTTGGTGGATTAGCCTATTATGTCGATCCTCGTAGGCTAATGGTTCTGGATAGAGGGTCTCTCGAACGGGAACTTGGTCGGTAAAATGCAGTATTAGTATTCGGGGCTTGGTGACGAGGTGAATTTATGCGTTTGGCGTGTTACTGGAGATTAAAATGATGATTTTCACCACTTATTTCACCTTCCCAGGCTTAGGGACCATGTGTCTATTATTTAAAGGGGTCACTTTCTATTTTTCAGTTACTATTCATGGCTAAAATGAAAAAAAGACATAACTTAAGTGAATAGTGTTTTTTTTTTAATGAATAGTGTTTTCAATGAGAAATTATAAGAATGCAAGAGAAAGTTTGACCCATTCATGCTATGAGTTATTTTGTTGAATGAAGTTTGAAGTGTGGAGTTTGTGGAAGAGAGGAATTAGGGTTTCTCAATTTCAGCAGTGGGTAAGCCTGGTTTGGGGCTTGTAGTTAGAATTTTGGCATCTTGAAGGTGTGAAAGACCACCCTAAAGTGCTGGTTATTTTCTTGTTGCTGCATTGGAGCTTGAAATTGCTGATAACAAGTTGTTGGAAGCCATCTATTGGAAGGATAATTGTTGTTGGAGGTTTCATTCGCCTTTGGGAAGGATTTGTTCGAGTTTTATGCAAGTTGTTGAAGCTGATTGTTCACTTACAGCCAGCCGTCCTTGTGAGAGGGTTCCATCTTCTTCAAGCAAGGAAAACGCCTCATCTTTGTGGCTGCTTTCCTTCCCTAAGGGGGTGCCCTTAGTATTAGAAGCTATTTCTTCAAACATTCGGTGGGAGAAAGTTGTAAGTTTTTATGTGCATTTTGTTGGGCACGGGTACTGTAGCAAACACTGTTCACAGTGTTATTTTGGCTGCAAGTTAATCTAGGGTTGTAAATCGTCTCTTATTTTGAAATGTATGGAAGTTATGCAATGTAAGCACTCTATCATGTAATGAAGAAAGCCTTTAGCAATCTTATTGAGTCTCTTCTTAGTTTATATTTGAAGTTTAGTTTATATGAGTTCTTTATATGCATATGGTTGTAAGAAAATTATTGAATCATTGGCATCAAACATCAAACACGAGAAAAAACACAAAAAGAAAGACCACATCAAACACCCATCAGACCAACAAGCACCGCAAATCATCGAAGCAAAGTGCCGGATCATCACAATGGTATCAGAGCATATCACTACAGTGGTAGCACAGTGGTAGCACAGTGGATCACCGGAGTGTGGATCATCACAATGGTATCAGAGCGGTTTCCTGCCAACCTGTTGGGTAGGTTTCAACTGCAGTTCGGAGGTTTCAGTTGAACATGGCCACTTCCCAAAAGCAGTGGGACAAGAACATGAAAAGTTTTGAACAAAGCTTAAAGAAGTTGGAAGAAATAAGTAAATTGCTTAGAGACCCCGCAACTAGAAGCAATTTATCTCAGTATATGACTTCAAGTTCTAGCAAAGGTCGAACATCACAAAATAGAAAGAAGTTGTGTTCCTATTGCAGAGAGCCGTACGATTTAAACCATGATTGTCCTTTGAGACCTAAGGGCAAGGCGCATAGAATAATGTGGGCTCCCTATGAGGATTCAGAGCCTAAAATAGCTGACCAACATTCAGCAGATTCCTTGGTGAGCAAAAATCAGAACTTAGAAGATCTATCTGTTGATGATAGAATTGGAATTTCTAAGGCAGCTGGAGAGGAAGAGCACTTGAGTCCTTTTGAAGATGAAGAAAAGTTAGAACACGAGGGTGATGGGCCTAAACAACATGCTGAAAGTAACTTCCATATTTTTGATAATCCACCTTTTGAGACAGCAGTTGATATGTCCTGTGTTAACCCACTTTATGAGGTAGAGTTGCAAGATGATCATGTTGTGGGACATGCGCAGGAAGAAAGGGCCCCATATGAAATCAATGAGGGTTTTGAGCTCCCTAAATGTTTGGTATCGGCAATTAATGATGAGACTTCTGATCACTTTGAAGATGCCAATTCAGTTTATGTGCAAGGATTGTCAGTTCATGAATCACACAGGTTTGTTTTACAGTATCAAAGGCACGAGCCATCTTTTGATTCCAGTGTTGTTAGTGATGAGCCATTGACAGAGGTTGGAGCTTTTTACCGCGACTGCATAGTGAGGAGTACTCATCACTTCTCCTTTAGTCCACACATGGAGGATTTGTTGACGCATCAGTGTGGACCGGCTTAGAGTGTGTATCATCCATTTTGGGATGGAGAGTTACCATCTTCAGTAGATGGAACTCGTGGCTGCAAGTACCCAACTCAGTTGTCGGAGGTTAATTGCTTGCAGGATCGGTATTTAGTTTTCCATCATGCGGGTGCGTATCCAACAAGGTTTGTTGCTTCTTTTCCTCAGAGGCTACTGGTGGGCACAGGGTTACAAAGGGATTATAATGACAGCAGGCATGATGGCACAGGTGGATGTCATATCCATGAGAGTTTAGCGGAGGTTATGGAGAGATGTTACGTAGCAAATGCTTCCAGATATTCTTACCTCCTCATGATGGATGGATGTGAGTTTTGTTTATTTTGGGATCCAGGTGGAGACAGAGTTAGCACTGCCGTTTGGATGGGTCCCAGTGTATTGCTTCACCACTTCTGGTATGGTGGAGTTAGGATCAGTGTTGAGAGAATCTTGAATAATGCCCAGCGAAAACTCATGCTTTCACAACGAGGATTAGCTCGTAGCTGGCAGCAGTATGAAGATTACATTTCAAGACTAACCTTATCACAAAGCAAAAATGAGAGACTTGGTGTAGTACCGAAAAGTCTCTATGATGTGTTTGGGCTAAAAGTTGATAAGTCAGTAGAGAACTACCTACAGTCTACCGATGGGCATGAGGTTGAAAATGAAGTTGTTGTCGATGCGGAAATATTACAACATGAAAATAGTACGGTGGAATTCCAGAATGAAATTCATAGCGCTCACGAAGTTGTTATCAGCACTGATAACAACTCTGATTTCCATGACAGCAGCGATGAAACTTTGCATCAGCATGAGAGGATAGTGATTTCATAGGGGGATGATATTTCTACAAAGTTGTCACATGTTGGTACTCGAGATTTGGGTACTAATTATACAATTTATGATGACGATTCATGCCAGAGTGAGTCTGATTTTTCATATCAGACCGTAGGAAACCGATCAGAGAAATTATTTAAGGGAAATGAATCCCAGGAATGCGAGTCAGGGGGATATGCAATTGCTTTGGAAGAAGAAGTGTGCAAAGTTACTGCCAAAACAACAGCTTCTACAATATGTGTTGAGCCATCCTATGAGGTACATAGCAGCAGTACCCTTGTTGATATTGTGGGCGACACTGAAAGCACACACAATGCTGCTACTCATGACGAGAGTGATAAGGATTCAGCCTCTTACTATAGTGCGGACATGGGTGGAAATGATGAGTCACAGGGGTATCATCATTTGGTTGGGCAACTTAAGGTCAATGATAACATGATTGCTACTGCATTAGAGCATTTTGATGTTGCTCGACAGATGTTAGCTACGTATGGTTGGGGTACTCCTATGTCAGATGAGCACGGTGATAGTAGCCTTTCCCTTGTAGAATTCCATGCCCTACGAGAAGCCATTAGGATAATGAAACAAAATTACTTACAGTTACTAACTGATAGGGATTATCTTCTCGAGTGGGGGTGCACTTGCTACGATGCACTAAAGGGGAAAGAGGAGGAGGTTGACGAGCTCACTCATGGGCTCGAGGTGACTATGGATTCATTGGAGAGTGCTCAGTTGGCCCTTCAGGAGTCACACTCACTGTTGGAGGAGCTTACCGTGGTCTCGAGTTTGGCACAGTCTTCACCAGTTTCCGATACAGTTCAGGTTTCCATGGCAGCGGTTGGTGAAGAACATATGTCCACGGATTGTGGTTGTGAGCAGGTCGAGGATGTGGATACTACATCCATCACGGTTTTAGGTGCAATTGATACAGATGGGGTGAGAGCATTGGTTGAGAGTTGCGGAGAACCATGTGTTGCACCTAGTTCCCCTGAGTTTGGTCCCATGACAGGTGTTGCAGAACAGATTATCGATAGCTCTTGTGACATGGAAGTTGACTCACCAAAGAGTTATGTGTCAACTCATGACACTACTCCATCCACTTCACACGAGATATGCAGAGCAAAATCTAGTTCGGAGATTGGTACTTATGTCGATTTGTTTCCCTCTCCGGGGAGCAAATCTGTCATTTCATCCCACACAGTTGATTATGATTGGTAGCTTGATGAGCCAATTCAGGAGTACAATTCAGTGTATTGTTCCAGAGACTCAGAGATGGATGACTCGGATCAGTACAGAGTGATTGTGCAGTTCGTGAAGAATCCCTTATTTGAGTTTGATGGTGGGTTGATCTATGATAATCCACTCTTCGAGCTGGAAGCCGATCACACCCCTGATACTAGTTTAGGGTTGAGCGATAATCACAGTGTTTGGGATCGTCCTAGTGCATCAGGATTCCAAACAGGGCTCATGGAGGAGTTTAATAGTGTGTACACGGTGAGGAATGCTTACAGTTTTGCCTTTGATCCACCTGTACATGATTGGTATTCGATGCACAATTCTAGTGTGCAGGGTGATTCTCTTGGTGCATTCAAGGGAAGTAACTCATTACTGTGTCCAGAGTTACCATCTTCAAAAGATGGGACTAGGGGCTGCAAGGACCCGACTCTATTGTTTGCAAGGGATTACCTACAAGGACAAGAGTGAGTTATCCATCATGCTAATATGGATCCGACAGGGTTTGCTACTTTAATGTCACAAGGATTTCATACGGATACATGGTTACAGGGTGATTATGGTGTTGTTGTGACCTTTTCACACATCGCCCCATTCAAAATGGGGACCCCTAAATTTTTGCTCCATTCTGGTCTTTTGGCTTTGGCTTTGTCTCTCTCTCTCTTTCTGCTTCTTTTCCACTATCTGCTTTCCAGGGATGCTCCCGCCTGCAAGCTTAAACGTAAAATTTGGCCGGCCAAGTCTGATATTAGGGTTTCACATCTTTAGGTTACTTTGGGATCAAATTGAGTTGGTTGGTCAGCTTTTGAGCCTAGCACTGCTATTGCAACACTTCCAGCAAGTGACCCCTAAATTTTCAATGAATTCTGCCAACTTTCTATTTTTAGTAAGTGTCGACTTGGGGTTGATTTTCTCGAGATTTTCACATTTTGACAACTTCATTACATTTTGAACACTTCAAGTTTATTTCTGACAAAATTTGAGCAAAAACAAATGACTTGCTATTTTTAGCAGTCCAGCTTCCAGAGCGAATTCCAGGGTCTACATGTTACATTTTCTGATGCATGTCCGGAGATTCTTTGTGGGTTTTTCGAGACCTTCGCAGTGATATGACATGCAAAGCAAGATAACGACTTTCAGCATCCGGCCTTCGGAGGCCGATATTAGGGTTTGCATGCAGATTTTCTCAGCGCATGTCGGCATATTCTTTCTGGGTTTTCAAAGAGCTTCACAACGGTGTAACATGCAAGTGAAACTGGTCACTTTTCTGAAACTTACTATTTTTAGCCAGTGCTTGCATGTTGAGGATTTTTCTGGGTTTTTCAAGATTTTTCGGGCAGTGTGACATGCAAAATCATCCAGCAACCGGTCAGTCACTTTTCAGCCACTTTCTATTTTTGGCAGTCACCACTCTGGCAGCTGCCCGACACTTTAGAACTGCAAACTGATCATCATGCAACTGAAACGAGGTCAAACGGAGCTCATTTGAGAAACATGCAGAAAATTAAGGTTTCAAGTTTCAGCGCTAAAAATGAGGAATCAGACGACAAAATGCCCAAAACTGAAGTATTCACCACGATCAGTGTCCTTCAGGGGGTCTACTGGCAAAATTTGAAGACAATCGGAGCACTTACTATTTTTAGTAAGGCATTCTCGACGCAGGCTACAAATAGAAAGTCAATCTCAGGCGCTGGCACAGAAAGGCAAGTTCATCAACGAGGAGCACGCTGTCCAAATTTCAAGTCAAACGAAGCTAAGGAAGTCTCAGAAACAAGCACTTACTATAAATAGTAACTCACTTCGGAAGTGGCTATAAATGGCAGGCCAACATCAAGTCTCAGTTTGAACAGGTCAGACATGTGATAAGGACCCTTGGTACGAATTTCAAGACAACGAAGTTGCAGAGAATGGAAAATCAGACAATTGCTATTTTTAGCAGGCATGGGCAGAGAAATTAGGGTTTCCTAAAATCAAGGGCGGAACAGGACAGTCAAGCAGAAGCAGCATCCAGCCACAGTTGTTACACTTCAGGCAATCGGTACATGAAATTTGAAGACTTTCTGAGCAATTTCTATTTTTAGCATGTTGCTAAAAATAGCAGGTGCAAACAAGCATCAAGCATCAACAGCACGAATCAGTTGAAATTCAGAACAGAGCAAAAATCAAGCTTTCTGGAGTCAAAGTTCAGTTGAAGGCGCGAAATTCAAGGAACTTTCTAAAAATAGAAACTCAGGGCAAATTAGGGTTAGCAGGAGGAAATCATCCTAAATCTGGCAAGAGGCAAAAAATCCACCAGGTTTGATAAAGTTTGGAGTCTGGTATTGAAATTCACATTGATGAGCTGGAGATAGACGGAAAATTGACTAAGTCTGGAAAATTGAGAGCTGGCCTAAGGAAATGCGCCCTTGTCTGGCATGGAGGTATAAAATTTCTCTAAATGCCAAAATTAAAAGTTACCCCTTGCATTTGCGCCTAGGCTTGGAGAGTTTAAAATTTGCCTATGTTAAAAATGGAAGCAAGGAGCCCCAAATGCGCCTTGGGAAGACAAGATGAGCCTAAAATATTCTAAGGCATGGGAACTGAAAGCAGACTACTCCAAATGCGCCCCTCTTTGAAGGTGTTGTCTAAGGCGTAGAAAATGAAAGTTCACCCATTCAAATGCGCCTATGGTATAACTGAAAGCTTGGCCTATCAAATGCGCCCCTGAAAAGAATGAATTGACTAAGGCGTTAAACTCAAAGTTACCCCTGCCAAATGCGCCCAAGTGATGAAATTAAAAGCTCAGGGTATGATTTGTGCCTAGACTGGAAAGTCTTTGAAAATACTCTAAGGCGTGAAATTGAAAGTTCACCTTGTGATATGCGCCTTGAACTTGGATGTCTCATTTGCGCCTGGATTCATCAAGTGCTAAATTGAAAGCATGACCATTGATTTGCGCCCTTGAGGTTAATGGCTTGAAATTTGACTAAGGCATGGGAATTAAAATTGGAAGAAGGACCTGTCATTTGCGCCCTAAACTCAAAGCTCTCCCTGCGATATGCGCCATGAGAGTTGGGGGTTACATTTGCGCCTGGATTCATTAAGTGCTAAAAGTGAGAGCTGACCATGCCATTTGCGCCCTTGAGGTTCAAAACTTGAAGTTTGACAAAGTGATGAAATCTGAAGTTCCATTGCTAAATTGCGCCCTCCCTGAGCATTGAAGAGTGGAAATTTTCTAAGTGTTAAAACTCAAAGCTCCCCCTGTGTTTTGCGCCTTGAAGCTCAGGGTATGATTTGCGCCTAGTGACTTGAAGCGAAATTTTCAAATTAAAAGCACATACATTGATTTGCGCCCTTGGGGAAAAAGTCAGGTAAAATTTCACTAAGTCATAAAGCTGAAAGTTGAAGACATGAAATGCGTTGTCATGTCCCCTTCTAGTTGACATCTCTCAGAGCACAGGATTAGCCTATTATGTGACCCTCGTAGGCTGATAGGATGGATAGAGGGTCTTGATGGAGCTTGGCTCAGCTTCAGTTGTCAGTAATTGACCAGTTGGCTTTCGTTCGGGCTCATTCGGACACCGTTTACCTGAGTTGCTATTTTTAGCAGTATTTGACACTCAGAGAGGCACCCCTGCTATTTTAAGCAGTACAGTTTGATCACGTGCAGAATCACTCCCTGGTTTGCCAGCTTCAGACGGTTCGTGCATCGGACGTTTCTTGAGGGAGTTATTAATATTTGATTGATTAATTAAATATTAATTAAATTGAGCATATAATATAAGTTATAATATTTTAATATTATAACTTAAGTGAAGGGGTCGCCCATCATGGAAGGGGCCAGTTGTGATTATATTTTATAATCAAAAATTACATCGAAGACTATTGAAAAGAATTAAAATAAGAAGTCGAATTATTTAATGATCCCTATTTTTAAGGAATTCGCACTTTTCAAGAGTATAAGGCATTTTCATTGAAAATCGAGCCCATTATGTTATTGAGTTATTGAAAATTGATCAAGTTTCGTCCAGAGCACGGAAGCCAAGGGTTTCAGTCTCAGAGCATTGGGGAACGAGCCATCTCCAGTGAAAGCAATTCAGAGGTTGTGAAATATCTTCCGATTTATTGCCAGGCAAGAGATTTCTTCATTCAGAAGAAATTACAGAGCATTCACAGATCATTCACCTTCAGAGATTTTTGTTGGGGTTTCATCCAGAAAGCATATCTTCATCAAGGCGCACCTTTTATTAAGATCTGGAGAGTCTAAAAGGAGCCGTACTATTTTATTCATTGCTGCTGTACAAGCCGTACCATTTGCAGCAGGCCGTACTTTCTCTCTTACAAGCCGTCCTTGAGTTTTGTGCAAATCGCCTATCCTTTGGAACTTTGGTCTATATTCATTGAGGCGCCTCAGCATCTGGACCATTTCCTGAGCATCAGACGGAAGGAGAAGCAGTCATTAATGAAGCCGTACCATTATTTGCATTCTTTCAGCTGGCAGCAATAACCAGGTTTTCTCATAAAAATATCATTGCCTTTTTGCTTGCATGCACCTGGATCTTATTTGTAATCATCTTAGAAGTTTAATAAATAGACTGGCAACTGGAGATTCAATAATTTCTATCATTTCCGGAGTTGTGTTATTTAATTTGAATTTATTCAGTATTTCTTTTCAAAATCACAAGTTCTTATTTCATGCAAAAACACCAAAAAAATCAAAATACACCAAAAACAAACAAAACAGTCAGATTCGAGAAACAGGGGAAACTAGGGTTTCTACATGCGCCCTGTTGTACCCAAACCAAATTTTTTGCTTCATTAAGGCATTTTGCATAAAAAAGTCTAAATTTTGCTAAATGAGGTAAAACGCAGTTTTGGGCAATATCAAGCATGGAGTTTTTGTTAATAGTTTGTCAGTCAAAGTTAGTTATATTGAACAGAACCTCAAGCAGAGACTCAGAATGGAGCGTTTCACAATGGAGGAACATCTCACGACGACATTTCAAGTTGCATACGGTCATTCCAGTGATCGAGACATAGTTTTCAGTGATTAATTCATGAAGATTTCTTAGGAAAAAGCACAAAAGCACAACTATAGCCCAGGGGCGCCCAACTTTTTTGAAGGTCAAGATCTTGCTGAAAGTGTTCAAGCATCCAGTCAATCTCTTCAGAATTGGTCTGGCTATCCGATAAGCTATCCAGCGAAGTTTTCCGAGATCTGCAACTCCGGAAAACAGCGACAGAAGTTGAAATCCCCAAAGTTCCAGATATGAGAAATTTGTCTTTTTCAGGCAAAAGCGCAACTCTAGCCTGAGGGCGCCCATCTTAAAGAGGGGGTAAATCTTGGTATTTCTGATAGCGGATATAGTCAATCCGTTCACGACTAGTCTGCTTATCCGGCGAGATATCAAACGCAGTCATCTGAGTTTCAGAACTCTGGCAGCGGTCGTCTGAAGATCAGCTTATTATGGAGTTTTCACGTTTTTGAGCTTCTCCGTTGATTCCCAGTGCAAGTACAGCTCAGGGGCGCTGGTTTAAAGGACCCTTCAAATGCTAGAATTTGCAGACATAGTCTTCCTGACATCAGTACTACTCTAGCCTAGCTCCGCAATGCATCATCTTGCTTGTTGATCCGACGTTCCAGGTGATCGTGACAGAAGTTCTACCAAGCACGTAATTTCACGGGCGGACCAACAAACAATTTGCAGTGTATTTCTACAGTCTAGAGGCGCCTAGCCTTTAGGCCTATCAGATGAGTTCGTTCACATTCGAAGTCTTCACGGCTTTTGAGCGTAATCATTTTATCTATCCAACGAGCCTAGCCGTCAGCCTTCGGGATTTGGCAGTCGCTCGTACATGCGAGGTCTTTGGCGAGATGCTGAAGAGTGACATCCGGAAAAAGTCTGGAGCGGTAATTTTAAATAAAATACGCACTGGAGTTTTTGAGGTCTTAGAAGCAGTTTTCTTGCTTCGTCACCTCCAGAGACTTCTCTTGTGGGCCCTTCTGGCTGTCCGTTAAAACAGATAGTGCCTGAATCGGGTCATCCCAGCTCTAGATATCAGAGGTCAAAGTAGGGTACTTGGCTGAAAGTTCAATTTTCGTCAAAATGACCTCAATGCAACTAAGAGCCAGGGGCGCTTTAACTTTTGAGGCCCTTAATGAACTTTTCAGAGGTCATGCGTACAGTCGTTGGATGCAGAATGTCTCTAGGCACGCAGTGAACTTCGTTTCCTATCAGCAGGGTTCACCGTTCGCCGTCAGCAGCCGTTTGAAGTGTCAGATGGCAGTTTAGGAAAATGGTTGTCTAGAACCCGTAAATGAATTTAATCAGAGGCGCCTAATTTTTCAAGGTGTTAAACAATGGATTTTGCAGTTGTGTCTCCCAGCAGACATTTCTTCCTTGTTCAGTAGGCTTTCCGACGAATTCTCCAGATCAGTCTCAGCATCTCTCAGTCATTCAGAAATCAGTGTTGAAGATGGCTAGTCATTACTATGCAGTCAGCTATAAAATAGGGAGTTAATAAAAAGTGAAGTATCTTGAGCAAATGGACGCCTATGAGCTCAAGAGATGACTTTTCGAAATCGGTGAAGCTCGACAGTGAATCCTAAGACTTCAACAAAATTGTCAACTGAAGTTCAGAATATTTGCAATTTTAGCATAGGATGGCGATTTTCTATTTTTGGCGCCTTTTGCTATTTGCATGATAATAAATATTTTATTATATTTATTCAAATTCGAACTTCCAGTCAGTGGCAGTGGAATTGAAAGGCAACCAATCAGAGATCTTCTATTCTTGTCAGGGTTTTGAATTCTTGCAGTTACCAATTGGTGCGAATTTCTTCTTATTTAAACATGGCGCCATCTTCATTGTTATTCACAGAGCTTTCAATAATTCGTATTTCTCAAGAGAAAGATCCAATCTTAAGAGAAATTCGTATTTTTCAAGGCAAATTCATATCTTCAAAGGGAAATCGAATTTTATTAATTTTCAAAGCAAACTTCAAGGCAATTTGTATTTCTTCAAGAAGGAATAAAGGCGCGCATCTTCAAAGCAATTCATAACTTCAAAGGAATTCGCAATTCATAACTTCAATCAATTCGCAAGTTCCTCAATTTTCAAAGGCGTATTCAATTTTCAATATCAAATTCGCAATCCTCTAGAGATCAAAAGGCGAACTCTCAAATTCAAGATAAATTCGTATTTTCTTCAAAAGGAAATTTGAATTTCTCCAGAACAAAGGCGCAAATTTCAAAGAGAAAAATTCGTGATTTTCAAATAAAGGCGAATTCTTCCAGTTCAAAGGCAAAATCTACATCAATTTCCAAAGGCGATTTTATTTAACAAATCTTTTTGCAGGATAAAGTTCACAATTATCAGCAATTTGAAGAAATCTAAGGCGATTTTTACAGAAGAACATATAAAAACGTCTTTTTCATCCTTCAATCTCAGATTTCTCACAGAATACAAATTGCATGTTCCTGAAATTGGCGAATTTGACAAGTCTTAGTATCTGGTTCATTCTCATATAATTTCCTCGAGTTAGAAACATGCGTTTGATTTTTCACGAAATTTTAACTTCAGAACAGTCGTTCTTGAGTTACTAATTTTCTCAAGTGAAAAGTCTTTGTACAATCAAGTAGAAGTTGAATTTTCGCAAATCTGACGTTCTGGGTTGTCTTAGAATCCTTTTCTAGACAAAACCCATATTTCAGATTTTTCGCTGAAAATAATTCTTCGAAAGGCTATTTTTAACTCTCGCAGGCTATTTTTAGCTTCCAGAAATCTTGTCAGAACATAGTCGAGTTCACAGTCAACAGGCTAATTTTTCAGAATGCAGTTCACTCATTTCGAATACTGGGACCAAAACCGTCCTTACTCATGATTTTCTCAGGTTGGTTGAGACAGACCTTCACAAAGTATTGCCAGAAGCAGTGCTAGATCCAGTTAAGATCAGAAGTTCAATCATTCAGAATATTGAGCAGTCTGGTTTACTAGAGGCCGCTTCCATACCTATCTCCGTTCACTGTATTGAATTTGTGATGGCTTGCATTAAGCATTACAATTCTACTACTCGTGAGATAGTGTCAGTTGACGGACGGGTCATTTGTAGTCTCAAGCCTCTAGACATCGAAAGGAGTTTTGGCATTCCTCAACACCAGAATAGCTTAGTTGTTTCTATGGAGCAGTGTGCGCAGGCATTTGATGCTGATATGGACAAGTGTCAGAAGAAGATGGCAGAAAGATGGTTAAAACAAGCAAAGAATAGATTGCCAAACAATGTGGGTCGCGGTGAATGCAAGGATGAGTACGCGATTCTAATCACACTCCTGAATCGTGTCTCAGGTCAAGCACATGCGAATGTTTTCCAGCCTTGGATGTATTACATTATTGGTCGCATCATTTCTGGGTAGGAACATTATGACTGGGCATCCTTCATCAGCGATATTCTCCACAGGCAAATCACCGGTTTCATGGTTGCTCATGAGTTTCACATGTGTTCATATCTCGTGTACTTGATCGCTTATCAGGGTCAGTTTCGAGACTAAACACCGTGGGCATTCTCAGTGTTCAGAAGGTCTATCGGTATTATGATCAGCTTGAGTTCACCAGCTGAACGTCATTTCAAGCGTGTTCACGAGGCTTTTCTGACTTATACAGTTAGAAACTTGGACCGGGAGTTGCATTCGTAAATAGCCGGTTGCTGGGGCAGCGATGGATGGATGGGCAGATTGGTTTTTCAGTTCCCAACATACACCTACATCCGGTATCACGGCTTTACGGAAATCAGCTATGCTTCCGCGTTATCGCCGGATAAAGACAATCTTTCGAGTTCCTAAAGACGGATGCATGATGTTCATCGTCTTCTGGCGAAGTAAACTGAGGACATCTCAACTTTCCTTTTCAGTTTGGAATGTATTGGTGCAAGTCGGCAATTGATAGTAAAATTAGCGGGGGCAAGAGCTTGAAATATCATCTTAAGTATCTTGTTGAGCTGCGTGCACAGCGACTTCGGTCATTATCACATTTCGCCTTGCTAAGAGGTACATATCGCAGGCCTTCTATGGAGGATTCTTGGGCAAATTAGCGAGATAACCCGAGGATTGTGACCTTGATTATGGCCTTCTCTCTCCGCGATTCTGTTTTCTTATTAGAAGATGTGGGAGGTTTTATCGGTGGCGAGGAGAAGTTCTTCCTCTCGATTTTGACAGTCGATACACAACCGTTGCCAGCAGTAGATTGGTACGCCAAGGAATATGCAACGATCAAGGAGAGGTCAAGTAGAGTTATTCAGAACAGTATACTTTACCTCGACAGCAAGAAGACAAGGAGGGTAAGTGTTCCCAGAGCAGAGCCGCCAGTAGTGTGAATCCTTCGCTACCTTCCTCGTCACCTTCCTCGTCAAAACCTAAACAAAAGAAGAGGAGTAACCCTCCTAAGAAAGTACAAGCGCCAAACAATTCAAAGGGCAAGGCACTTGCCACTGTTACACATACAGAGCCAGTTCAAAGATCAGTTCAGAGCCCGCCAGTGCCTGAGGTTCAGCCTCAAGTTCCTACACCAGTTTCAGAGCCGTCCCCAGTCCCAATTCACATCGAATTGGATTTAGACTCTCCACCTCGCAGTGGGTCTTCTACACATTCACTCTCATCAGTACCTCCTGTTGCTAGTACAAACCCTTCTAGTAGCATTAGCCGAGACCAATCTTGGATCGAAGCTCAGCTTGGAAGGAAGAGGAGGCAGCCATCTTATGTTCTTAATGATTCTGATTTTGATGACATTTACCAGGATGCGCCAGATAAGAGAGTCAAGAATATGGTCCACGTAGAGAGAAACACTGATATGGAGATTGTCATCGAGACTGCTGTACCTCCACAGGGGAAGAACTTGGCTGAGTTGGAATCTCAGGATTTTGAGGTTATCACAGTTAACCTTGGTCGTAGCACACGCTAGACTCAGGTTGATCTTCTACAAGTTGCTACGGACAGTGCCAGGGATAGAATACTAAAGGACGGAGAAGATAAGGCAGCCCTCAAGGCTGAGATCAGACAGCTTCATCAGTATATTTCTAGCCTTGTGCATAGACCCGATGCCATTAACACACTCCCGCCGATGCTTGAGCCTCCAGTAGAGCAAAGTCAGCTTAATCATTTAGTTGCATATGGCAAGCGTTTGGATGAGTGGGAGGAAGAGTTCGTTGCAAGAGGCCGTGCTATGCTTACAAAGTTATATCAGTTGTGGTACAATGCACGGGAGCTCCGTCTTCGTCTTCAGGATGAGGAACGAGATATGGCAATTAATAAACCCAGGGATGAGATTATGATTGCTCACCTGAGTGTGGCTTATGATACAGTCACAGATGCAGAGGACAGAGAAGCTATCTACTCTTGGAAAACACAGTTGGTTTTCAAGGTAAAGATAGAAGACACTTTGGCATCAGAGTTGGCTGAAAGTAGAGAGCACGTCACTAGTGCACTCTGGTTTGTGAGGACTCTAGTATCTCGCTTACCGTGTCGTTATCAGATCGAGGGTGGTGCCTATGTTGAGCTTACCGACGTTCAGTCAGAGCTCCAGACACTCATTCATACCATTTTCAGTGGGGAGACCATTGGCTGTAAGGTTACTCAACTTACAGTCATGTCAGCATTGTTCGACGAGGCAATGAGGAGTAGGGGCGAACATCAGTCTCAGATCACAGCTGGTGAGGATATGCTGCATCGACATAGCATTCTTCGACAGAGTCTCATAGCTCCAGATAGTGATATAGTTAACAATCTCATTGAGGGATTGGTTGCTCGAGATCACGACCAGTAGACTTCAGTTCTCACCTCTCAGGATAGACATTACACACAGGAGTTAACTTGGCGTTACCCTTTCAAGTTAACTCAATGTTGTCATCACATGCATATCTATTTTGAGATCAACTTTACACACTTGGAGTTTTATTTAGGGTTTTACGTTAACTGATGGTAGTCTTCCAGTTAACTCGCTTTCAATAAGGATGTGCATGCTCGCACAATTGTCCATTTTTAGATTAGATGTTTCGGTTAACTGATGGTAGTTTTCCAGTTAACTGTATAGTTTACTTCATTAGGGTTTGGCGAATCTTGCATGCATTGCAAGACTGTAGATGACTCAAGGTGATTTTAGGGTTCCCTACACCTTGATGTATATAAATAAGAGCTTTTGCTCATTTGTAAATAACTTTTGCTTGAGAGAGAAATATATGCTGCGCCTACCTTGCCCTCAATATTGCTCTTTTGGTATTTGTTCATGTGTCTTCACTATTACGATTAATTGTTATGCCACATAGGGTTTCAAGAGATTGTAATGGTGGATTCTTTCCATAGTTTAGATAAATCTGTTTTGAACATCTTTACCATTGTGATCAATTGTTATGCCACATAGGGTTTCAAGAGATTATGATGATAAATCTGTTTTGTGTATCTTTACCATTGTGATCAATCGTTATGCCACATAGGGTTTCGAGAAATTACGGTGATAAATCTGTTTTGTGAATCTTTATCATTATAATCAAGGGTTATGCCACATAGGGTTTCGTGAGATTGTGATGATAAATCTGTTTTGTGAAGTCTTTACTATTTTGATCAAGTGTTATGCCACATAGGGTTTCATAAGATTGTCATGGTAAATTCTTAAATCTGTTTTGTGCCCAATAAACTTATTCAGGTTGAGATAATAGTCGCGCCACCTTGCCTTCAAGTAGAGAATCTGAATTCGTTTATCGTCAGATAGTCAAACCTTGCTCCGTTTCCTCATGCTCTGTTTTCCTGAGGAGATTGGATAGATTAAGTTTAGTTGTAGTTAGTGGATCTGCAAAACCAGAAAATACTCAGCTGCAACGTATAAGTTCTTTCAAGAAAGCCTTGTGCCTCTACAGCTGAAACAAAAAGACAGGACATAGTTTAGCTTATTTCCCTTTGCAAGTTTTTTTGTCAAAGCACAACGAGGGAGCTTCCCCTCCTAATTTGAAGAGCACTCATTGCGTAGTGTGCATAGGTTGTTCATAACAACTTTTACTCCAGAGGTGTTAGTTGTTACGCCAACACGCCCCAAAATAGAAGCCCAACCCCTTATTTGCGCCTTGAACAAAGAGGAAAAGTATTGATCAAATGTTGAATGTCGAAATTAAAAGAAGACCATGTCATTTGCGCCTAAAAGACCACCCTCTTGTATGCGCCCATAAAGAAGAAGAGTGGATCTTAAAAATTCTAAGTATGGGAATTTGATGCTCATGGTATGAAATGCGCCTTGCTTTACATGGAGAGGTGATTAAAAGTGTTGAGTGTTAAAATGGAAGTTGCCCACTCCAAACGCGCCTTGACTCATGAGAAGCTTCAAGTATAAAAAATTAAAAGTTGGAGGTCTAATTTGCGCCCAGGCAAGAGGAATGGTTAAAATTTGACTAAGGGGTTAAAGTGAAAGCCCATGGTATGGAATGCGCCCCCATGAGAGAAGGTTAAAATTTCTTTTTCCCAAATCATCAATCTCTAAGCCAGAGGATGTAATATGCGCCAAGGAGAAGAATTATTTAAAATCTGACTATGGCGTATGATTTAAAAAGGGGGAATTTATTTTCTAAGGCAAACATTAAAGGATGAAAGCACAAAGAGTTATTTACACCAAGACTGGAGATAAAATCGAAATGTGGAAAATAAATGAAAAATCAAGTGCGCCTAAGTTGGATATTTGGCTTGGCAGTTAAAATTAAAAGGGCGTTGGAAACAAATTTTAAATTTGCTCTAGACAAATGAAGTGAAATTCGCCCAACTTGGAAGAATTAATTAAAATTTAAAATGTAATTATTTTCCTAAGTATTAAATTAAATTCCCCTTTAAATTTAGACACATGAAATTTTAAAAGTTCGGACGATTTTAATCGTGGGGAATTTGTTTTTGGAGTTATTATGGATGGAAAATAAATTGTGCCTAGCCATTTTAAAGTGCTGACATAGAATTTTCACAGACGCTGGTAAAATAAATTAAATGGCATTTGAATTAAATTTTAATAAATTAAATATGCCATGAGATTATTTCAAATCGAAGTGAAATGATTTTTTCGAAATCACTGAAGGTAACTGGCAGTCGGGAGGGAAGTTTTAAATTTGAATCGAGGAAAGAATCTCCCTGAATAGCAAATTGCTATGACGACTGTAAGACGACTAGAATATTCTCTTTCAATTTAGAAAATGCGTAAGTCATGATGAAGAGAATTAATGGCATCTGCTAAAATTAGCACCAGCTTTTGGTTATAAAACTTCGAGGATTTTCATTTTCATCTCACAAAATTCGAAGCTGAGATTTATGCTGGTGAGTTGAGAGTGATTGTTGAGCTGAGATTTAATCGAGAGTTGCTGAAAGTGTGAGAGGTATTAAATTCGATTTTTCAAGGAGCTTGAATTTCTCGAGATTTGGGGGTTGCTGAGATTTAAAGTTGCGAAGTTGCTGAGATTCGAAACAAAGTTTGAAGTATAAGTTGCCGAGGTTGAGCATTTTTATTTTTCTCCAAGTTGTTGAAGGTAAGTATTTAAAGTTGTTGAGATTTAATATTTTGCTGAAAGTTGAAGTGTTTTTCGAAGTTGAAAGTTGCTGAAAGCTGAAATCGTTTAATTATTTCACTGAGTGCTGGAAGTCGAAATTGCTTGAACTTGAAGATTTAAGTTTTCTGAAGTTGCTAAATGTTTAGAATCAAATCTGATTTGAAATTGTTGAAACCTTCGAAGTTGCTGATTTATAACTTTCGAAGTGCTGATTTGAAATTGTTGAAACGTGCTGATTTGATATTATTGAAACTTGATGATTTGATTTAAAACCTTTGAAGTTGCTGATTGATAACTCTCGAAGTTGTTGATTTAAAATTGTTGAAAGTTGCCGAAACTTGAAGCATTTTCCGGAGTTGGGATTGCTGAAGTTAATTTCTTCCGAAGAGCTGAAAATTCTTTTGGCTACAAATTGTTGAAGTTCGAAATGTTAATTCTCGAAGTTTAAATATACCGAGGTTTGAAGTTGGAGTAATACTGCTGAAACTATTAACTTGTATTTACTTTTGCAGCCAACTCCATTCGCCAGCCGTCTCACATGATTTTTATTTTAAAAGTTTGAAGTGTAATTTTTGCTTCTTGTTTTGCAAATGGCCGAAGGACGAAAAGCTGATGTTGCTGGAACAAGCAAAGCTGGAGCTAAGGCTGGAAACAACGAAGCTGTCAAAGAAAATGCCTCCAGGTAGGCGATCATCAAGAGTTTGAAGAAATCCTTCATTCCGGAGTCTAAGATCGTGTCAAAGTTTGGGAACTTGACGGACACCAACCTTGGGCCTTTCAACCTCGAGGCTTTCATGCAAAGGATATACGGGCAAGGTGGCAATCCTCCAACGGAAGCGTCACATAAGATTGTCAAGAGCGGATTATATGCAACGGTCGGGTTCCAACCAGCAGTTCGTTGTCCAGAGCTGATCTTGGAGTGCGCAAACTTTTACAACTCGGACGATTGGACTATTGTTTCTCCGGATGGTATGATATTGGCCAACTTTGCACCTGACGCAATTGGCAAGGCGTTTGGGATCCTGGCTACAAACAAGATGTTATATAAATCCAAAGAAAAGGCTGACAAGATGTATGCCACATCTTTCGAGAAGTGCATGAAGAGAATCAACACCACCTGGATGAGAAAGCCAAAGCCTCCTGCTGCCAGGCTGCCAAAGCAGATAATTTCAGAGGAGCTAAAACAGGAGTACTGTGATATAATTATGTTGCTCAGCAGGGTTAACGGCAACCCGCAGTCATTTGTGTTCGAGCCATGGATGTTCTTCTACATTAGTGCGGTGCTCGAAGGAAAGGTGGAAGTAAATTGGGCTCAGATGATCAGCGATAACATCGACGAGCAGTTTCAGAATCTAAGGAGAACAAGAACATTCTACATGAGTTCGTATGTCATCTACATGCTTGCTCGGATGACAAAATACAGAGGGTTGGCATATCAAGAGCCGATTGGCTGTGGTTTTAATCAGTTCAAGATTCATGAATCTTGTAGACAGTTGCATCTCACACACACAGTTGACTTCAAAAGGGTAAATGATGCTTTCACCATGTATATCACAAGGACCCTTCAGCGGAGGTTGCAACAGAGAATATCTGAAGAGGCACAAATGTTGATAGAAGAGTATGGGTTTTGGTTCGTCCAATTCCCAAAGTTTACTTATTTAAGGCTGCCGGGGTATGACTCATACGTCTACAGACTACCGAGGTACCCCACGAACAGATTGATACTGCTTGAGTTGTCTAGGCAACTGGTGGCCTACGACAAAATCATGAGGAAGAAGGGAGGTTTACACTTTCCCATTGTTTTGGGAAACTCACTTGAAGAGTGCCCTACTTTGCTGGCAGCCAAGGAGGCTGAAGATGAATTGCGGTTCTATAAGTTGACTCTTCATACCAGCTGGCAGGATTTTGATCCTCGGGGAAAGATTGGAACAGTGCAAGGTGAGGAGTACAGACACAAAGCTCACTTGGAAGATTTTTCGGCGAATGCTGGAGACGAGGCTGAGATTAGAAAAAGAATGTTTTCGAGGTTGCCTCTCAAATTAATCAGAGAATGTGAAGTGGTCCAAGTGCTGGATCAAGTCGAAGAGGATACCAGGCTTATTCATCCGGATTATGAATCTATAAAGAACACGCCGATCCCACCACCAGATTGGGCTGAGCCGGAGATTACGGATTTAGACACCTTGTCTATTCCCGTCTTGACTTTCACAAGGGCTTGGGTAGAGGAGCGCGTTCATAGATTGAGGAGAAGGTCAGTTGCCCTCACGTACGACCTCATGGGTGATAAAAGGCCACCAGTGTTGGCGAAAAGGAAGAAACAAATTGCCCGGGCCATGGAGCCAGCACAGCAGGAAGAACCTGTTCAGCCGGAACCTCAGGGATCGGAGGACACATCATCTACCCAGTTGGTGACCCATTCCTCCAACATGCGCGAAGTCTCACTGTTTGCAGATCAGAGGGCTCGAAGGAATGAAGAGCCAAAGATTGGAGAGGTTAACCAACCAATGCCGAGAGAGTTGGATACTCAGAGTGTCAATGATCCTGAAGGTGCCAATCAACCAGATGAAGGGGAGGAAACGGAAACGGACACCCACTTTGATCATGTTTTCAAAGAAGAAGAGGATGTTATAGAATCCAGGGTTGGAGCTCATGAGGAGAGGAATCAATGTATGGAGATAGATGAGCCTCAACAAAATACTGCTCGAGAGGAGGTTCGTGAAGTAGAGGCAACTGAAGAGCAGCCCCTTATTATTTACGACATTCAACGCAATTGGCTCTCACATGCAATAAGGAGGGATCAGGACGATGATGCTGACCTGGCAATTGAAATGGAGGAGCTTCTAAACAAGACAAGTAAGTCGCCTAAAAGGAAGAGAGCAAGGAAGTATACGAAAATGGAGACTAATGAAGCCGGTTCGTGCAGCCTCCATATTGCCGTTCCAAGGGAGGATCAAGATTTAAGTGACGCGATGCCAGAAAATTACATGGTCACCACAATTGAATTGGGACGTCCCTTCGGCGTGCAAGTGGTTGAGGAAGCTGAAAGTTCATTCCAAGCGTTGAAGGACAGGCTGGTGAAAAAGGAAGGGAAGTATAAAAGATTGAAGGAGGAGCACAAGGCATTGGTCGAATATGTGCAACATCTAGCACATCCAGTTGCTCAAGAGAACCCAGTGGTAGAGCTTCCGCCTGAGCTACCACGAGAGCCAATCAGTGGGCTTGAGGAGATGAGGAGAGCTATACGAGAGGGAGACAAGTGGATAAGCGGTGTCCGCACTGAGGCAGAAAAATTCATGGCCGATCTTGTCTCATCGTTTCATAATGCATCTGGTATCCTTTCACGCTTAGATGGTGTCGAGCAAGCTTGGGGAGACACCCATATTATTCAGGACAAAACTATTCCTCGCCTTGCTGTTTTGACGCGTGTGCCCACGCAAACTTTGGTGAATGAGGGAGTGATCCAGGCAGGCGACAGATATGATTTTCGTGGGTGGCATTCAGCTGCATTCACTGGAAAGGGCTTCTTTGACACGGCAGTTGTGGAGTCCTCCAAGATCAAGAAAGCGATGAGGAATATTCACGAGGGTATCCTCAACACATTAGATGCATTGTTCGCCAAGAGGCTGGCTCCTGAGGAGGTTGAGATTGATGGATTGAAGGCAAGGTTGCAACCTTTCTTCTCCGAGATGAAGATGTTCTCTCAACTGGACTTTGAGAACATTTCGACATTTTCAGCAATTATTCAGAGTACACAGGATTCTATTGAGGCTTGGGGAAAGTCTTGTGATAAACATGAGCAGATGGTGGCTATCCTGGAATATCAGCTTAATCTTACTCCAGCAATTTCTGAGGAGGAGGTTGATGAGGTGCTAGCCCGATTCGTAGCATACGCGGTCAGAGAGAAGAGCAAGGGAATCCGAGTCACGGACGAAAATCTTCTAGAAGGGTAGTGGGCGTTAATTGCCCATAGTGGTCAAGGAGGAATCTGCTATATTTGGGATCATTTATGACACCACTCCACCTTCTAGTGGTTTTTAGGGCAAATCCTGTCTAGGGCTGAGGTGGCTCGATCTGAGCCCTCCATTGTAATTCAATCTGAGCCATCCGTTGGACCTGGCCAGCTATATAAGGGGGAGTCCCCCTCATTTGTAATCTAGTTAGAATCAGAAGTAGTCAGCAATTAGTGGATATTGGAGCAGAATAGAGAGTAGATATTTTGGAGTTAGAGTAGTTTTCATTGCATTGTTTGAAGAAGGGGAATTCTCCCTTTGAGAATTTTTGTAAGAGATTGTCACGAAGGCTAATCATAATAAAGCATTTCATTGATGGTGAATTCAACTTTGTTGTGAGTAGTTTGTGAGGTTTCTTCTTCCTTTGACTTCAACTAGGACTTAATTTTCATGCTAATAGTTAGATATGGATGCTTATGTTTGAGGTAAGTGAGCTTCTTTGATCCATACCACTAACAATCTTACTGATGGTAAGCTTGTCTTGTGTGGTCAACTGGAATACTTTATACTTAACTTCGATCAAGATTCATGTGTAGCTATGCATCGTTGTGATGGTACTTGCATTATTGAATCGTGATTTGAACATCCTTTTTACCCTTTGAAGATTGCTCTAACTTTGTTGAAGCTGTCCGATAGGAGGCTAGACAACGTTTGTTTGAAGTTCATTGAAATTAAGCATAACATCCCTTGCATTTAGGGTAGAATCTAGATTTTCGAAATCTCTGCAGCCATTCAATTCCTCATACTTTTGGTTAGCTTTAGGAAACTCGTACTTCAAGGCTAAATCATTCGCACAAAAATCCCTTTCGAAGCATACATTTGTTGTTTACTGCAAGTATCTTGAACAATTGTGTAAGTCCCCTTGTAAGAACACAGCAAAATCACATCGAGCCAACTGAGTCTATTCGCATTAAAGGAACCTTGGAGTTGAAAGCATGAACTCACTCGCAATCTTAGCATACTGAACACTTTGTTCAAGAGAGGATAGAGTATCCGTTGGGAAACTTTATTCTGTGTTGGTGCGGTTGCAAAAACCACGTCAACAGGTGTCAGCGGACATGATGGTTTGATTAGTTATCACTTCCATGGGTGTTTTGGAGAGATTGTAGAGAGATATTGTACTATAGAAGTTTCCAGATATTTTTGTCTCTTCATGACAAATGAATGGGAGTTCAGGTTGTATTGGGATCCGAGTGGTGACGGGTCTATCACTGCAGTTTGGATGGGTTCCGACAGGTTGCTTCACCATTTTCAGCATGGTGAAGTTGTGATCAAATTTGTGCAGCGGAAGTCAGAGGTTATTGGACATGGCAGACTTCCATTCTGGGTTCGGGATCCAGGGATATTTTGCGCAATTGTGTTCATGTTGGCGCTTCAGGAGTTGGTTAGCGATGCATGGGACGTTTCACAGTTCTTCGTTCGGGCCTTCCGAGGAGTGAGGTTTCTTCGCAGTAATGATTGCTTGGGGACAAGCAATTTCAAGGAGGGCGGACTATAATGTCCCCATTCTTGCGCGAGCATCAGAGTTGGTGGATTAGCCTATTATGTCGATCTTCGTAGGCTAATGGTTCTGGATAGAGAGTCTCTCGAATGGGCACTTGGTCGGTAAAATGCAGTATTAGTATCCGGGGCTTGGTGACGAGGTGAATTTGTGCGTTTGGCGTGTTACTGGAGATTAAAATGATGATTTTCACCACTTATTTCACCTTCTCAGGCTTAGGGACCATGTGTCTATTATTTAAAGGGGTCACTTTCTATTTTTTAGTTACTATTCATGGCTAAAGTGAAAAAAAGACATAACTTAAGTGAATAGTGTTTTTTTTAATGAATAGTGTTTTCAATGAGAAATTATAAGAATGCAAGAGAAAGTTTGACCCATTCATGCTATGAGTTATTTTGTTGAATGAAGTTTGAAGTGTGGAGTTTGTGGAAGAGAGGAACTAGGGTTTCTCAATTTCAGCAGTGGGTAAGCCTGATTTGGGGCTTGTAGTTAGAATTTTGGCATCTTGAAGGTGTGAAAGACCACCCTAAAGTGCTGGTTATTTTCTTGTTGCTGCACTGGAGCTTGAAATTGCTGATAACAAGTTGTTGGAAGCCATCTATTGGAAGGATAATTGTTGTTGGAAGTTTCATTCGCCTTTGAGAAGGATTTGTTCGAGTTTTATGCAAGTTGTTGAAGCTGATTGTTCACTTACAGCCAGCCGTCCTTGTGAGAGGGTTCCATCTTCTTCAAGCAAGGAAAACGCCTCATCTTTGTGGCTGCTTTCCTTCTCTAAGGGGGTGCCCTTAGTATTAGAAGCTATTTCTTCAAACATTCGGTGGGAGAAAGTTGTAAGTAAGTTTTTATGTGCATTTTGTTGGGCGCGGGTACTGTAGCAAACACTGTTCACAGTGTTATTTTGGCTGCAAGTTAATCTAGGGTTGTAAATCGTCTCTTATTTCGAAATGTATGGAAGTTATGCAATGTAAGCACTCTATCATGTAATGAAGAAAGCCTTTAGCAATCTTATTGAGTCTCTTCTTAGTTTATATTTGAAGTTTAGTTTATATGAGTTCTTTATATGCATATGGTTGTAAGAAAATTATTGAATCATTGGCATCAAACATCAAACACGAGAAAAAACACAAACAGAAAGACCACACCAAACACCCATCAGACCAACAAGCACCGCAAATCATCGAAGCAGAGTGTCGGATCATCACAGTGGTATCAGAGCATATCACTACAGTGGTAGCACAGTGGATCACCGGAATATGGTTCATCACATACAAGGATGAGTATGCGATTTTGATCACACTTCTCAATCGTGTCTCAAGTCATGCAAATACAAACAGATTCCAACCCTCGATGTATTATATCATTGGTTAGATCATCTCTGGGCGAGAGCATTATGACTGGGCATCCTTCATCAGCGACGTTATCCACGAGCAAATCACCGGTTTTCTAGTTGCCCACTAGTTTCATATGTGTTCTTACCTCGTATACTTAATCGCCTATCAAGGACAGTTTAGAGGATTGAACACAGTGGGCATACTCAGTGTACAAAAAGTCTACCATTACTATGACCAGCTTGAGTTCACGAAGGCTAAATGACATTTCAAGCGTGTACATGAGGCTTTCTTGACATACACAGTGAGGAACTTAGATCGGGAGTTGATGGTTCATATCTCAGCGGTTGCCAGAGCAGCAATGGTAGATTGGGCAGATTGGTTCATTCAGTTCCCTACATACACCTACATTTGCGTCTACAGATACACAGGAAATCCAGCCATGCTTCCACGCTATCCTTCAGATAGGACAGTCTTCATGGAGTTCTTGAGGCAACTATACGATGTTCATCTACGTTTGCACCATAAGCGTAAACCAGCTGCCAACTTTCCAATGCAAATTTGGAATCTATTGGTGCAGGACAGCAGTTGATGCTAAAGCTGCAGGACAAGAGTTAGAAAAGTTTCATCTCAAGTACCTTGTCGATGCACGCACATATGATCCTTGGGGTCATTATTCAGCACGCCTTGGTGGTCACCCTTATCATAAGCCTACAATGGAGGATTATTGGGTGAACTGCGAGGATGACTTTGAGGTGCGTAGACGTAGCTACAACAAGTTCTCTCTCTCGCAGATTTTTGTCTTCCTTGCAGAAGATGTGGAAGGTTTGTCAGATGATGAGGGAGATACACTTCCTCAATTTTTCAAAGAGTAGGTTGATACACAACCACTACCGACTGTTGATTGGTTCGCCAAAGAATACTCATCAGTAAAGGAGAGGTTGAGTAGAGTTATTCAGAACAACATACTCAACCTCGAAAGCAAGAAGACCAGGAGGGTAGTCGTTCCTAGAACAAAGCCGCCATTGGTGGATGCTTCACTACCATCCTCGTTTAAACCTAAACAAAAGAAAAGGAGTAACCCTCTTAAGAAGAATCAAGTCCCTAACAATTCAAAAGGGAAGGCACTTGCCACTGAAACACACATGGAACCAATCAGAGTGCCAATTCAGAGTTTACCAGAGCCCAAGGTTAAGCCTCGCATACTACCATCACCTGCTCCAGAGCAATCTCCGGTTCCAATTCACATTGACTTGGACCTAGACTCACCACCTCGCAGTAATGCCTCTACACATTCACACTCATCGGAACCTCTCATGACTAGCACAAATCCTTCTAGTGGGATTAGTCGATACTCGTCTTGGCTTGAGAAACAACTGGGTAGGAAGAGGAGGCAGCCATCTTACATACTTGATCATTCAGATTTTGATCATGTCTACTAGGATGTGCCAGACAAGAGGATCAAGAAATAGGTCCATGTTGAGAGGAATACAGATAAGGTGATTGTCATATAGACTGCTGCACCTCCAGAGGGTAAGAGTCTGAACAAGATTGAAGTTCAAGACTTCGAAGTTATCACAGTCAACCTTGGTGGGAGCACCTGCCAAATAGAGGTTGATATCCTACAGGTTGCAATGGATAGCGCAAGGGATAGAATACATCTCTAGCCCTTAAGGCTAAAATCCAGCAACTTCGTCAATACATCTCTAGCCTTGTACACAAGATGGGAAATGTCACTGCTTCACTCCCACCGATGCTAGAGCCACTGGCAAAACAAGGCCAACTCAATCACCTGGTTGCATATGGCAAGTGTTTGGAGGATTGGGAGGAGTTCATCACCAAAGGCCGCTTTGTGCCTGCAGAGTTATATCAGTTGTGGTACAATGCACGCAAACTCCGTCTACGTTTCCAGGATGAGGAGAGAGACTTGGCGATTGGCAGACCCAGAGATGAGATCATGATTGCTCACCTGAGAATGGCATATGAATCAGTCACAGATGCAAAAGACAAAGAGGCTATCTACACTTGGAGGACACAATTAATCTTCAAGGTGAAGATAGAGGAGACAATGGCATCAGAGTTGGCTGAGAGCAAAGAGCACGTCACTAGTGCACTCCGGTACGTGAAAACTTTTGTGTCTTGCATACCGTGCTAGTATCAGCTTGAGGGTGGTGCATATGTTGAGCTTGCTGACGTTTAGTCAGAGCTCCAGGCACTCATTCATGGTATTTTTAGTGGGGAGACCGTTGGCTATAAGATGAATCAACTTACAGTCATGTCAATATTGTTCAATGAGGCAGTTAGGAGCAGAGGTGAACTTCAGTGCCAAATTACAAGTGGTGAGGACATGCTGCACAAACATAGTATACTTCGGCAGAGTATCAATGCCAAAGATAGTGACGCAGTCAACAACCTCGTGGAGGGGTTAGTTGCTTAAGATAACGACCAGTGAACTCTAGTTCCCACCTTTCAGGATAGACATCAGACACAAAGTTAACTCGACGCTTCTTTCCGAGTTAACTCGTTCCACATCTCATGCATGTCTATTTTGGGAGACATCTTTGTACACTTGGAGTTTCATTTAGGGTTTTCGTTAACTGATGGTAGTGTTCTAGTTAACTTGATTTCAATAAGGATGTGCATGCTTGCACATTGTCCATTTAGATTAGATGTACCGGTTAACTGTTGGTAGCTTTCCAGTTAACTGTATAATTTCCTTTATTAGGGTTTAGCAATAAAATCTTGCATGCATTGCAAGACTGTAGTTGATTCAAAGCGATTTTAGGGTTCCCTACACCTTTTGATGTCTATAAATAAGAGCTTTCAGCTCATTTGTAAATAACTTTTGCACGCGATAGTAATATATGCTGAGCCAGATTTCCTGTAATATTGCTATTCTGTATCTGTTCACTTTGGTTGGATGATCATTGTTTTGTGTTCTTGTGTTTATAAGCTTTGTTTCATATCTACACCTCGGATAGGTGTCGTCACCTCCTTGGGAATTTAGAATTAAGGCTTCTCATTTGTTGTTATTGTGTTAATGAGCTTTGTTTCATGTCTACACCTCGGATAGGTTCCGTCACCTCCTTGGGAATTCAGAAGTAGAGTTCATCGTTTGATGTCGTTGCTAATAACCTTTCTTTCAGCCTACGCCTCGGATAGGTGTTGTGACCTCCTTGGAAATCCTGTCTTAGAGGTTATCGTATAAAAATTCCCGCTCTGTTTCCTCATGCTCTAATTTCTTGAGGAGATTGGATAGTATAAGCTAGTTAGTTTTGAGTTGTAGTTAAGATCTATGAAACCAGAAAATACTTGGCTGCAACGTTCGTGGTTTTTCTTGATCTTGTGCCTCTTTCAACTGAGACAAAAAGATAGAAATTAGTTTAGTTTACTTTTTCAAGCATTTGTCCACACAACGAGGGAGCTTCCCCGCCTAATTTGAAGAGCACTCATCACGCAGTATGCATAACTGTCTGTACCAACTAGCACTCCAGAGGTGCTAATTGTTATGCCAACAAAAGTAAAAATAAAACCTAAAAGAATTAGCTTGGCAAGATTTATGGATTTGATTATGTAATTTTTTATTTTTTTGGTCTTCAAGTTATGGATCATAATTTTTTTTCTCCTCTGGAAATATCATTTTGATGATGGATCATGAAGTATGATCTTAAACGTTGTAAGAACTCGTTTTTCCCTTACTTCTGAAACTCTGTTTTTGGTTTTTGTGTTTTTGCAATTTTTTTGTGTTTTTGAGGGTTTCATACTTTTTTTGAATTTTTTGCACATAATAAAGCAAAGATTGGAAATTGGGTGGAAAGAAATACAATTAACTAAATAGATAGCCATCTTTCAATAGCTTGTCTTTATTGAACAATAACAGAGAGGCTAAATACAAAAGCATACCCGGAAATGAAGTATTACAAAGGCTGCCATTAAATTGCAGACAAAAAACACATCAAGAATAAATTCGATTCTCCTTGAATATTGAGCAAATGCCAAAAATGATGTGCAGCTGTCTTCTACTAATCAAGGCGTCCCTTCTAAATTTTAATTTGTAATTTTGGTGGCCTCCATAATAGAGATCGCCCCTCTTGATTGGCCGTCTCCTTTGCTGTATTAATGGCTGTTATAAACAGGCCGTACCATCATGAAATTCGTGCCCGCAATCACCAATAATCAGCTTCTAATTTGCTCTTCAATCTGACACCAAAACCCCTTCGATTCAGCTCTAAAACCCCTAATCAAATACTCTGATTTTGCACAAATAGAACCTTTGAATGAAGTTCTCCTGAATGCCAAATTCAATGGATATTTCACCACCTCAAATGGCTGCAACACTAAAGAATGTATTGTTCTCCAATGGCTTGTGGAATGAAACCCATGGCTCCTTTCTCACTGTAATTTTCATCAAATAAAAAATACTCCAGAATGAGAGGAATCGACTTCTTGAGGGAATTTATAAGCTTTTCATGTAAAAGTGTGATTTCCCTCCAAAAAGCACATTTTAAAACATATTAAAATGTTATTTCATTTAGACTTAGGAAACCTTTTAGTCTTTCCTTGAAGTTGGCGCCCCATAATTAATAATATAATATGGCCCCCTTTTAATGATGAATTGACCCTCAAGATATAACGTTAAGTTATAACTTTATAATATCACCTTTTGATAATTAAATATTTATTCAAGGGGTAAACGCTTTTGACCGGAGCTATGAACCGGATACAACCATTCAACAATACCACCCCAATGGGGTTTGAACCTTGGTGGCAAGAACAACAATGCCACCTATAAACCATCACACCATGCCAATACCGGCGTTTTGATAATTAAATATTATTTAAGCCATTAAACCTTAATATCTCCTTCAATATTTAATATTTCATCAAACCGTTTCAAATTGGGATCAACTTTGTTGATATCCATACGACCAAGTGCCTTACTAAAAATAGTAGGGGTCCCTCTCAACTATCCTCAGACTTACTGTAAATAGTAAGTATAGCAAATGGAGCCCTGTGAACATCAAACGAAAGCCAAAACCGGAAACCACTAAACTCTGGAGAAGATGCAAGCCTCAAAAGACCCTCTATCCATACTCATTAGCCTACGAGGGTCAAAATGATAGGCTAATCTCACTGCCGACTAATGTCTAACTTTGAGGGGACATTACAGTCCGCCCTCCCTGAAATTGCTTGTCCCCAAGCAATCTCAACTTCGGGTGTTGCAAGATCTCCTCACCCTCCCAGGTGGCATCCTCTATTAACAAATCCTTCCATTTGATTAAATATTCCTTTCATCTCTAACCCTGGAGTTAAAAAGATCATGCTTTTGTAAATGATGAGCTCATTTACAACTATATATCTACTGTCCTGAACTGACCCCTCAATGATCCTAAAGGCCCATGCGTCCTTGGTGTACTCTGCCACTATCAAATGCCTCCGATCCTCTGAAATCTGAACCATAGAGTTCAAATGTGGTCGGCGAAATAAAGCATCAACAACAACATTTTGAGTACCCTTGACATAAGAGATATCAAAGTCATATGACTACAATTTACTGACCCATTTTTGCTAACGATCATTAAGGTCTCGCTGCCCCAGGAAATGTCTCAGGCTATTATGATCAATTTTTATACAAAATTTGCTGCCAATGAGATATTGCCTGAATTTGGCCAATGCGTGCATAATGGCCAACATCTCCTCTCTGGTCCTCTGAGCTTCCTGCTCTCAAATGCAATTGGGTGCTTATCCTGCATAAGCACAACACCAATCCCCTCTCCAAAGGTGTCACACTGAAGCTCAAACGGCTTTGTGAAGTCAGGCAAAGCAAGGATGGGACATGTAGTCATAATCTGTTGGAACCTCATAAAACACTCTTGTGCCTCAGGGGTCTAGATAAATGCACCTTTCTTCATCAAATCAGTGAGTGGTGCTGCATGACGTGAGTATCCACTGACAAATCGGCGGTAGAAACCACAAATACCCAAGAATCCACGTAACTGAGTGAGATTCTCTAGAGTAGGCCAATCAATGATAGCACGGATCTTATCAGGAACCATCCGCACACCCTTTGCACTAATGATGTGGCCTAAATATAACAGTTATGTCATGCCAAGCTTGCACTTTGACTCCTTTGCATATAGAGACTTCCTATCCAAAATTCCCAGCTTTGTATCCAAATGAGCGAGATGCTCTTCCCACATTCTACTTTACACCAAAATGTCATCAAAGAATCAAAGAAAACAAATACAAACTTCCTCAACTATGGATGGAAGATTTTGTTCATGGTGGCCTAAAACGTTGCTGGCGCATTGGTTAGCCCAAATGGCATAACCACAAACTCAAAGTGTCTGCAGTGGCACCGAAATGCCGTCTTCTCTATATCCTGCTCTCTAACCCAAATATGATGATAGCCTGACCTCAAATCAATCTTCAAGAAATGACAAGCGCCATGAAGCTCGTCGATCAACTCATCAATCCATGCGATAGGGTACCTATTTTTGATGGTCCTCTTATTTAGCATCTTGTAGTCAATGCACATGTGTAAGGTACCATATTTTTTCTTAACCAAGACTACTGATGAGGCAAATGGTGATTTGCTTGGTCTAATGTGACCCATTGCGAGCAGCTCCTTAATGGTTTTCTCTATCTCATCTTTTAGTCATTTTGGGTGCCTGTAAAGGGTGATCATCACGGGTTTAACACCCTCCTCCAGCTCTATGATTTGCTGAATATCCCTGTCAGGTGGTCCAACTTAGGTAATATCACTGAAAACCTTCCCATGTTTGATTCTTAACTCCTGTATATCTAGATGATATTTTGATTTTTGCTACCCCTCCTGCAATGGCATCAACATACACTCGGCTTCCCACTCAACCATATTATGTCGCATGAGTCTCTCCATCCGCCTGAGTGATATCATCCTAAAATTGCTATCTTTGATGTCCTTCAACACATGAGTTTTTCCATCTACCTCGAAACTCATTTCAATCTTGCGAAGGTTGAGAGTGAACTTCTCAATAGCTTGTAGCCATTTCATACCCAAGACCACATCTATGTCTCCCATGTTTACCACATGGTAATTAGCCTTAAAATTATAGTTGTTAAGGCACATAGGGAGATCCTTAATCAGCCTGTCACACTTAAGGGTATATCCATCAACTATCTTCACCCTTATTCCTTCAAACTCCTTGGTTATAATCCCACGCTTCTCCACAAAGCGTGCGTCGATAAAATTATGAGTGGCACCTGTATCCAAAAGAGTGATGACCTTTTAACTAGCTAGGACACCACGCATTCTAAATGAACCTTCCTGCTAAATACTAGTAAGCCATGCCTCCTAGAGATTGATTTCTACTTCCTTTTCCTCTTCTCTTTCTGACTTTTCATCCTCTGATTCTTCTTGATCAGCTTGTTGTTTGGAATTTTCAGATTCCGAATCTTCATAAAATGCCCACATAACTTGGTTAGCTTTGCCCTTTGGTCTTAAGGGGCAATCATGATTTGCATCATAGGGACCTTTGCAGTAGAAACATAGCTTCTTCTTTCCCAAATCATTGAGAGTTTCACGATCAAATGTAGCTGCTGATTTCCCCTTTTGATCCCCTTTAGAATCTGATTTATCTTTGCTCTTGGGAAATGTTTTATTTTCCCTAAATGAAGAAGAGCCCTTTGACCCGAACTTGCTTGATGGGGCTGCAAGTTCCATACTCCTTGCTTTCTTCATTGCTTCTTGTAATGTTGGTGAGTCAGAATCCTTTATCCACCCTCGTAAATGTTCTAATAAGCCCTCTGTGAAGAGTACAACTAGCCTCCTCTAAGATATGTTTGTCACCATCATGGATAATCTCTGAAAATCACTGATGTAATTCTCCAAGCTAGCAATCTGCTTAAGCTATGCCAAGTCCCTGAAATAAACTTCCGGATCCTTCTTATCAAAACGTTCAACCAACCTATCCACGAACTCCTGATAAGAAGTGATGTGATTATGCTATAGTATCACCATCCCATGATACCACCAATCATGGGCTGCCCCCTCTAAAAGTAACATGGCATACTTAATTGCTTCTTCTTCAGTCATAGGTCGAAGAGACAAGAAGGTGTCTAGCTTGTGAATCCAAGATTGAGTTGTTACCTTACCACTGCCATCAAAATTGGGTAATGAGATTTTGTTGGTGGCATGCTTCAAGTCCTTGTTATGGTTCCAAGGCCTATGCCTTTGTCAAGACCTGTAGTATTCAACCCTCGAAGTCACAAATCGGTCAAAATGCATGCACTCACGCACTTGAGGCATCAATAATTCTCACTCATTGTTAGTTGCCATAACTACATCAGCATATGTTGGATCTTCAACTTCTTCAGCATTCTCCTCAACTTGCTCTTCTCTTAGAAAAGTGGGTCAAGTAGGCCTATCTGTAGTTCGTGAGAGAACACGGTGTGACCTTGGTGTCCCCACCACACTCCTATTATCTTCTACAACCCTGTTGTGCCACGTTCTATTTTCCTCTGTAACCCTGTTCTGCTGTATCTGCTGTTGCATGGTTGTAAATCCCTTGAAAGCACGGGCCATTCTTTCAAGAAGCTCTTCACCCCTATCTCTATTTCTTCTTTCATTTCTTGGTGGACCATCTTCTACCCTGTCACCCATTTCTGCTAATGGTACGTCTTCAAATGGATTAACCTCTTGCCAATTCTCTTATGGCTCTGCTTTTCTGTGAGTGTAGTATTTGTGGTGACTTTTCATGTGAACTTTTAACCCTCCAAGATGGCAGGATTAAAGCTCTGATACCAATGTAAGAACTCGTTTTTCCCTTACTTCTGAAACTCTATTTTTGGTTTTTGTGATTTTGCAATTTTTTTGTGTTTTCAAGGGTTTTATACTTTTTTTGAATTTTTTGCGAATAATAAAGCAAAGACTGGAAATTGGATGGAAAGAAATACAATTAACTAAATAGATAGCCATCCTTCAATAGCTTGTCTTTATTGAACAATAACAGAGAGGCTAAATACAAAAGCATACCCGGAAATGAAGTATTACAAAGGCTGCCATTAAATTGCAGACAAAAAACACATCAAGAATAAATTCGATTCTCCTTGAATATTGAGCAGATGCCAAAAATGATGGTGCAGCTGTCTTCTACTAATCAAGGCATCCCTTCTAAATTTTAATTTGTATTTTTGGTGGCCTCCACAAAAGAGATTGCCCCTCTTGATTGGCCGCCCCCTCTACTATATTAATGGTTGTCATAAACAGGCCATACCATCTTGAAATTTGTGCCAGCAATCACCAATAATCAGCTTCTAATCTGCTCTTCAATCTAACACCAAAACCCCTTCGATTCAACTCTGAAACCCTTTAATCAAATACTTTAATTTTGCACAAATAGAACCTCTGAATGAAGTTCTTCTGAATGCCAAATTCAATGGATATTTCACCACCTCAAATGGTTGCAACACTGAAGAATGTATCATTCTCCAATGGCTTGTGGAATGAAACCCTTGGCTCCCTTCTCACTATAATTTTCATCAAATCAAAAATACTCTAGAATGAGAGGAATCGACTTCTTGAGGGCATTTATAAGCTTTTCATGTAAAAGTGCAATTTCCCTCCAAAAAGCACATTTTGTAATGTCCCCATTTTCCGAGCATCAGAGTTTGTAAGGATTAGCCTATCAATTGACCCTCGTAGGCTAACACTGATAGTCAGAGGGTCCTTCGTGGCAATAATCAGGGTGTTTTTCTCCTTCAGAGCTCAATATGGGTTCAATTTGGCCTTCGTTTGACTCAGTTCTTCATACTTACTATTTATAGTAAGTCACCATTTTAGGGGAGTCAGGGTTACTAAATTTAGTAAGGCACCTGAACAAGTCTCAGATGCAGTGTTGACCTCTTATTTGGTTGAATGGGCAAAATATTAAATGATTAATGATTAATTATCATTAAAGGTACTTTAATGATAATTAAATATTATAAAGTTAAATTATAAATTAAAAGTGTACTTTATTTCTGATGAGGCCATGACCCTCAATTTAAATCACGTAAAGTACATTTTTATATTATTATTTTGGACACCCAAGGTTAGAGAGATATTATAAAGTTTTATTAAAAACCTAAAGTGGATTTCAAAAGAGGATTAAAAGCAGCTTAAGAGGTCGACCTTCTTGAGGAATTATAAAAGGGCATCAAAGGCATTCGAATTCATTATGTCTTGAAGAATATTAAATTGTGTCTTTGGAGTTCGTGCTTGGAGAGGAAACCAATTAGGGTTTTCTGCCAATTCCGCATTGGAGAACGAAAACTCTTCAGTGTTAGTGCAATTTTGAGGCTGTGCAATACCAGCTGATATTATTGCTTGAGAGGGCTTCATTCAGGAGTCCATTTGGAGCTTATAGGTGAAAAATCAACATATGGTTTTAAGTTTATTGCTGAAGAACATTTATAGTTGGTTGTGAATCATCCTTCTTTGGCACATGGAGTTACATCATTCTTGTTGGGAGAGATTATCAACAAATTATTCAAGGTTTTAAGAGCAGATTGCAAGTTTTCATCTGCTGCTACAGTACCCGCGTGAATAGTTGATTTGCTACAGTACGCGTGAACAGTGCTTTTGCTACAGTAGCCGTGAACAATGAAATCGCTACAGTAACACGTGAATAGTATCCGCGCTACAGTGCCGCTACAGTGATTTATTTTTCTGAGTTGTGTTTTTTTCAAGGGTTTGAGCAAATATCTAGAGTTCTCTAATGTAGGTTTATCAAACCTAATTTCTATGATATTTATTATTGCTGGGAGTATATTTGTGAATATATACGCAAGTTTTGAAAGGGTTAAGTTCAGAAAATCAGAAAGATATATCTGCAGCAAGGTTCAACGAACAATTGCAGTTTGGAGGCAAAAATCATCATCAATAAGGAGCTACAAAATATCTTATGATTGCTGCCAGCAAATTACCAGGTTCTCCATTTTGTATTCATGTTGCATTGTTAATGAGTTGTATTTATTCATTGCCTAGACATCTTATAAGCTTTGTTGTTCCAATTGCATAGTGTTTAGGATTGTATTGTTGAAGGTCTGATCACTATCTTTGACAGCCACATTATTGTAATTGAATATCCAAATTGTAATCAGTCAATCATATGCTCAGTAAAGGGAGGAATAAGGTTGCATATCTATTGTTTGAAAATATGTCCATTGTCATGTTTGCATGATAAATGTTTGTGATAATGCCTATGAGTATCTTTCATGATAGTACAGTCACATACATTCATTGAAAGGCTGCATCTAGTCATAAATTGCATAATATTTTATTACAGTCATTTAGATTATCTCTTTCACCACATGTTCAAGCATCTTGGCATCAAACCAAACAATCAAACACAAACTGAAAACACAAACAGCAAGCTCGGATTTTTACAAGATAATTGTTTGACAATATTCCTCAAGGCTCAAATTTAGAGAATAATCATTGGGAGTGCAGTAATTCAGTTGGGGGAGAACATAGGGTTTCCACACATTTTAAAACATATTAAAATGTTATTTCATTTAGACTTAGGAAATATTTTAATCTTTCCTTGAAGTTGGCGCCCCATAATTAATAATATAATATGGCCCCCTTTTAATGATGAATTGACTCTCACGAGATAACGTTAAGTTATGACTTTATAATATCACCTTTTGATAATTAAATATTATTTAAGCCATTAAACCTTAATATCTCCTTCAATATTTAATATTTCATCAAATTGTCTGAAATTGAGGTCAACTCTGTTGATATCCATACAACCAAGTGCCTTACTAAAAATAGTAAGGGTCCCTCTCAACCATCCTCAAACTTACTATAAATAGTAAGTATAGCAAATGGAGCCCTGTGAACATCAAACGAAAGCCATAACCGAAAACCACTGAACTCTGGAGAAGATGCAAGCCTCAGAAGACCCTCTATCCATACTCATTAGCCTACGAGGGTCAAAATGATAGGCTAATCTCACTGCCGACTAATGTCTAACTTGGAGGGGACATTACAAATGTTGATATCTGAAACATTGATGATAAAAAAAAAATTACTTGGTCAAACCCAAAAAGCTTTCCAAACTGATATTGACTATAGGAATTTCAGTTTTCAACTAAAAAAATTGTTTTAAATACTTCAAAAACAATAAAAAAAATAGTAGATGACCTCCCTAAAATGCCTCTTTTCAACAGTGAAGTGGCATTGGATAGTTTTGTGTTGGGTGTGGAGTTCTTCATGGCTTGCACGTAGGCTGCTGTGAGTTTTTTACTTTTTAAATTATTGATGAAATCCACGCATGTATTGAAGTTATACAAGTACATGGCCCACCTGTAGGTTGTGGGCTTTGTATTTTTTAAAGTATTAATAAAATTTATGCAACTTGAAATTTTCATCATCTGCCTATTCCCTTAAAAAATTGTATCCTTCCATGTTGGCTGTGTTCAACCTGCTATCCTTTGTAATGTGCCTTTCCTGGAAGGAGTGAAATTATTTGCAATGTATGAAGTTTGGTAGATGTTTCTTTCTTCTCTCCCAAGCAATATTTTGCATTTATAATCAAAGACTGACAAATAAAATTCTGATACAGAACTAAGATACTAGCTAATACATCACCACATGAAATTTTGGGCAATTAACCATTATATTTGCAAAGATTTGACCACAACCATTTACTGTTTCAAACATAATGACAAATTGAAGCTTTAGCAAGATACTCTAACTGCTCAGAAATAAATTATTAATGGGTACCAATGCTGATTAAGATTTCTGATTGTATTCATAAGCTACAGCATATCATAAATAAGCCACAGGATGACTGAAACATAGTGTCCATCATATGACCAAACTAACAGTTGACCTTACATTCATTCTGAAAAATATTAGTGGCATTGGTTCGATGGAATAACACTCTCAGACATTACACAACAATTACTAATGACTTACAAAATCAATTTTAGGTCTGAAACAACTCATAAGAAGCATACAGAGTGTATAGGGAACCTGATTTAACCCGCCAAGACTAAAAGAAAGAGAGCAGCATCACGTGGAAGGTAGAACCACTCGGGATACAGCCACACCAAGAGTTCTGAAGCCAAAACGACCCTCATAAGGGCAGTGCCACACTTCAGAAATGACACATAGGGTTCCAGGAAGGTCACGTGCCCAGATAGCAGCCAGATATTCACTTATTTGTCTTTCACGCCAACCTCAGAAAGCACAGATTTCAATAACAAGATTGGTCGACCTTAACAGGAGAAATGGAAGCAATATGAAACCCCACGTCCTTCACTGAAAATCACTCCCAAGTATTAGAGCAAATTTTCTATTCTATATTGTCTATGGTACCCCGCATTTATTCCTCCAATCACAACAAAATCTCACAAACTCGCCATACAGGAAGAAGGCAGATATTTAGTTGCAGCCACATTAATCTAGTTGATGCAGCAATAAGACTCAGCAGATAATAACCAAAGAAAGGGAGAAGTATAGCATTATCTTCAATCTCAAACCCTTGTCTAAACTCAACCCTGAGACAAATTGTTTCCCTCAAATTTGGTCTCCGAAAGAGACCCACCAAATTTGCATTCTACTCCTGTAGAATGCTTGTGTGACTTCCTCCACAAATCTAGCTAGGGTAGATAGTTTCACTACCGAAACTGGTGCCCTAGGGTTTCCCAAACCCACAGACCAAAGAAGCTTTTGAAATGCTCTCCAAATGAAAAGTGAGAAAATAATCGAAGCATAACCAAATGAGCTCCAAAAACCTCCTATTATACTTTTTTCCCAAACTCTCCAGAAGCTTTTTTTTTAAGATGCACTTTTTAATTTAAATACCCTTCTTACTCTGAAAATGAGCTTTTCATTAAAATAATGATATTTTGACACGCAAGGTCCCTATTTAATGCATCCATGATTTAAAGCATCTCATCTCGATTCCGATGAGCTATAATACTAAGAGCCCTTTTAAATATTTTAATTAGTTTTAAGCAACCTTAATAATTTAATTAAAATACAATTATTAATACACTCGTTTTTGCGTAATTGTTGGAATGCATCGAAATCAAAAACTAACTGCACCAGAGTGATCCCAATGAATAAAGATCAATGGAGCCGACTGGGTGACTTACTATAAATAGATGCTCTTTCCAAGAATCTTGGAGCCCAAACTAGAAGCCGGAAATAACATCTGAGAGCATCAAATAACTCCTCTAAATCATTTGAGCTTGTTGGTAACATCAAACTACCCTTTTGATCAAACAGACACAAACCCAAAACCCATCTCCAACTGCAAAGCTTGAGAACCCTAAAATGGGGACATCATAGTCCACCCTTCCCAAAGATTGCTTGTCCTCAAGCAATGCCAAGGTATCCACAATAGCCACCTGAAACCAACTAAACCCAAGTGTAATCTTGGGATCCCAAGTTTGTCTCTACATATGTCCACCATGTTGTCGTTGCACTACTCTGATAAAAACTATAAACGCATCATGCTCTAGCTATGCTCTCAACTTTTGCAACCCGAAAAAGTGAACGTCACCAACACCTGTACTGAAATACTTGTGAGGGTTGTAGTCTGTATCTTGGAAAATCTCTTGCTGAGGCACCTCAATGAGATCCATATATGAAATCCCACTGTCTAACTCAATCCTAGGCAATGGGAAACATACTCTGCTCAACTCCAAAGAGTATCCCTCAGCAAATCTCCTCACAATGTCCCAAAGGTGATACAAATTAATCCCTAACCAAAGGCCAATAACAACAGTGTCATCCCCGAAATCATACATCCTGACAATGCCATCCCAATCATAGACTGATGACCTCTCATCGGCACCTAATCCCCAGGTGTCAATATGCTCGTATTGAGCACACCAACTAATCGAACCAACTACAATCATCACAGTATCATCAAAAAATATACTCATCATAAGCTCAAATTGAATGCAGTCACTATCGCTCATATTGGTGAGGGCTGGAAATAACTACTCTAACTCTGTGGGTCCTCCCACAACCTGCTGCCATGAAGCCTGTAAGTACTGAGGGTCCAATTGCTCATAAACTAAAGTTGCCAAAAACCACGCTAGAATACTAGGGCAGTGGTTGTCATAAAGTATTACCCCTCTACCACTCAACTCCAACTGAGAATTTCTCCACTGTTAGGCTAGAGGTGTTGGCCAATTCATCTGCATGAAACTATTCATTGCCCCAAGGACGCTGATTGAAAAGTGGACAGAAGCACCAACTCTGGGGTTTTGTCCACCACTCCAATTCTGAATCAACATCTCACCCTTGAAAATTGTCCCTAGATCCCAAATCCTATGACTATCACCAAAAACACTCACACATACATCATCATTGCCGCTGCTACAATTGATGTTAGGAGTGTTAAGTTTGAAAATTTGATTTATCATCTTCCTGGAATTGCCTCTATTGTCATAAATTGGTAAGGTATCATCATCATTCAAATTCCAAGTGCTATAGTGACAAACACAAGCACACCATGTAATGTCCCCTTCTCAATCCTGATCTTTCTTGTGACCGTTGGCCTTTTTCCTGGAAACCCAAAGGCTAGTCGGAAGATAAATTAGGGTTTCCTATTTTTGAGGAGGTCATTGCTCAGAGATGGTGGATTCAATGGCGGATTCCTTCTGGGTTTTCAGAGGGCTTCGCAGGGGTATGTTCATCTCGGCATTCAAAGCATTTTCTGGAATTTACTATTTTTAGTAAATTCTATTTTTGGCAGTTAACAGGATGGTAGCAGGCAGTTGACTTTCCCCTTCAGTTGACTCAAGTGGCGTATTCAGTTTCGGGCTTCAGAATGCAGTTCTGGGAAGTCGAGCTCATTTTACTTAAAAATAACATTATAATTAAAATGTTATTTTATCACCTTGGCCTAGTCGAATGACTTAATGTCGTTTTAAAAGAGGGACTCAAAGGGTGGCGCCTTCATTAAGGTTATATTTAATATTTGGTGAATTTTCCAAAGTCAAAGGAAATTAATGTGGGCGCATTTATCAAGGTGATGTTTTAATTAAAATATGATTATTGAGCTAAAGGTGAAAAGGACGCCTTATTGAAGGAAAAGTTAGGGTTTGAGCTTGAGTTGGATTTTAGGGTTTCTTGAAGTCAAACGGAACTTATAAAAAGGAGTCTTGTGCATCATTTCTGCATCTTTGGTCTATGCTAATGTTATGCTGCCGAAACGGTTGCGGAATTGCTTCGAGGAATGAATGCCTCCTAGTCTGGGCTCGACTTCGTGCTTGAGAGATAGCACCTAGTGGAGAGGTTCGATTATTTAAGGTAGATTTGTGAGTTCATTTGTATTTGTGCTTTGTATTCAGTTTGGTCTTGTTAAGTAAGTTTGCATTTTAGAGAGTTTTCTGTATTTGCTGATTTGATACAGCAGATCCATATTTTTACTCATATCTCAAAAAATACCAAAATGCTAGTTCTGGGTATTGCATCAATCTTTAAGTTTGTAAGGAGCGTTCATTTTCTCCAATTTATAGATCTTAATGTTGTGTATTGAAATTTTAATGCCAAGTTGAATTCTTCAGCTGGGCCGTACCATTTCCTTTTCTTGGGATTTGTGTCTTTTAAAAGATTCAAGGTTTGGGTGAAGTTCTGTGGTCCAAGTTTGGTCGCCTCCTCCCTAAGGGTGTTATGCATTTGTTTTCAAGTCAATAGAGTTAGTAACGAGAGAGATAAGTGCATTTTAGTGAGTTTAAAGGGTGCTGGTTTGACACACTAAGCTACAGGTCTGTTAAATCAGATTAAAGAAATCTGCAATTTCTTTGGGATTGGTGTTAGGGAATCCTTAAGGCTTGTGGAAGACATCTTCGTTGTTGCATCTCTATTTACTTCTCTGGTTGTATCGAAAGCAAGGTGTTGTTTAACATATTGCAAGCTGCTGGTTATATGATAAAAAGTGCAGATCTGATTATGACAGTCCGAGAAATCTGCATCTTCTGATTTGGGTTTGGCATTGTGGTTAACTTAAAAGCTTGAAGCAGATTTATTGTTGAATGTACCAATTGAAAGGAATCTGATATTTTGACATTGCAGGCAATAATTATAAATTGTAAACTGGCAGTAGTACTGACCAGTATTCTTTAATATTGCATTGTCATTATTTGTAATACTCGTCCTTGCTTCAGTACTAGTTTGAAATAGTTATAACTCCGCCCTATGGTAGCTACTTCCCATTCTGGGTGAGCAAGCACATTCTGGGTGTTGAGTAGTTTCAGCTTTCAGCATTTCATTTCAAGCTTTGTTTTGTATTCACTCCGTCATATGGTCGCCCCTCACTCCGCATTGGATTGGGTAGCACATACTTGGCGTCGAGTTCCTTTTCCAGCATAAGCAGTTTATTTTAGATCCTCTGACCAATGCTCACCATCATCGGTGCCATTCTGGTTAGAGTTGCTTTCTTGCACGTTTTGGTTTTCTCATCTAACCTTAACGGGTGCACTGCTTTGTAATGTTGTAATCTGATAATTGAAAAAACAAAAAAATTTGGCTCGGAATATTTCACACCAATCCATGCAATCAACTGTTAACATCAATGCAAAGTCTAAAAAGTTCATGATCAACACCATAAAACAGCCCTTAAACATTAATAAGTAGGAAACCAATGGAACAAGTCTAAACACTCTTCCTCAATTTGGTGCACATTATTGCTATGTGCTTTCATGAAATAAGGAATAGTGAAACCATTATGAAATATCATATCACATAAATGACTTGGGCCCTCAAACACCATTTCATGCTTAGCCATAAAATTTTGAATATCAACAAGATGAGGTCCAATGTCACCCATAAAATTTTCATCCATCATCTTATGAGGAATCAAATCATATAAGGTTAATGGTCTGTTGTTCACAATCATAAAATCAGCATTTGTTTCATACCTTTCACCAACATCTTCATGGATTTCATGCATATCTTCTTCCCGTTCAGGATGTTCATCATTACTTACAGATCCAAGAAGTATATCATGATCATACAAAGACAATAGACTGTTGTTAACACTCATAGGATCCACATTTCCTTCATTGCCTCCAAATATGTTCTCATAAGTTTCATGCACACCTTCAACCAACGTTGAATGCCCATCATCATCTGTTGATTCATAAGACATATCTTGCTGAAATCTACCCTCATTACCTGTTATAACAGCTATCTCATAGCTGCAAGCTGCACCTTCATGTGAGAAATGATCCTCAAGCTGGTTTCAAATCTTTATCCACATACTAACCCTCTCCAATAGGGAAAGTGTTCAAATCATTATGCAACATTCCATCTTTATGGATTTCATCAATCCCTCCAATAATTTGTTTAATCTTTGAAGTCCTTGCATCATGTTCTTGAACCATGGGTATGGCTGCAATAGGAGTAAAATTTTCCACTTGGTATAAAGAAAAGTGAGCCATACTCAATTGTAAGCAAATATCATCAGCTTCTTTTTCATTGCCTTCAGCATACTTGAAAGCCAAATCCCTATCCATAAGCAATTGCAAGTAATCTGATTTCATCATTTCCAATGCTTCTTTGATAGAGTACAAATGGGTATGAGTGATTCCACTTGCAACTCCTTTTTGCCTCTCCTAAATTTGAGTTTTCCAAATGAGATCTTCAACATATTTATGAATATCATCCACCCTTGTTAACACTTGCACAACTTTCTCATTTGTAACCACAAGTTTGTCCTTCAAATCTTGCAATGCTAGAGGTCTTTGATCGAGTTCATCAAGGTTACTTGGGTTGCCACTTGTTAATTTTCTGATTTTCCTTCATGTGTAGGAACCATATCATCATCAAATTCAGTTTTTCGACTAGATGATGCCTTGCAATCCTCAAACAAAGATGAAAAGACAGCGTTATGATTGAATACACTATCCTTAAATAAATCCATCTCCTCCTTACAAGGCTTATCAAATGACTGAAAGGAAGAATTTTGTTTGGGTTCTAGGGTTTGAGACCTAGAATAACAAAACTCAACACTCTCATTCAAGAACAAACCGTAGAGATCTCAATGCAAAAGACAAAGAGATCTTGCAATAGGGTTGTTCTAGGGACTGATTGTAAACTAATGAGGGGTTCACCACCAAGCTAGGGCTTGGAAAGACAAATGCAATGTAAGATGTAATGCTTAACCCTAATTTAATGCAATCTTTAACTAAATGACCTAAGAAGCATATATAACAAAAATAACGAGTTGTAAGATGAAATGTGTGCACCTGGAAACTTGAAGAGGACTGAATGGAGGTCTGAATTGCTTAAAACAGTGACTTTAATGCTAAATGAGACTCATACGCCAAGCTGGGTGAATCAGTCCCAGATTTGGATTTCTATGCAGAAACAGGAATCTAGCAAATGGGTATCCGAATCTGTAAAAACCTGAATTTTAACCTAAACTAAGACTCATACTCCAGAACTAGCATATCAGTCCAATTAGGGTTTTCTGAACCTTCAAAGTCTGAATCTGGTCTTCAAGGTCTGCTCTGCACTTCTTGATTGATTTCTGGATCTAAAACCTTGATTTGCAACCTATAGAAATCTTCCAAGTATCTCCAATGCAAGGTGACAACTTTGGACACTTTAACAACTTGCTCCTCAATGTGTCTTCAACCTAAACCTACAAATCACACACTAAAGAGAGGGAAAAATGTTGTTTTCTTAGTGGATAGGGGTTTGCCTCGGTCAAACTTTGTTTTGGTAATCAAACTTTGAAAAGAAATGAAATAAGAATGGAGAATGATGAATGAACAAAATATGATATTGCAACTCACCAAACCCTAGCAATAAGAAGTCGCAAACATGTATGAAATGGCTCCAATGGATGTAGATCTTGACTCTTGCTTGAATAGGATAGATCTTGAGTGAAATGCTAGCTAGAATCATAAAACCCTACATCACAATTGTTAGCTCCAAAACAAACATGATGCATGAAGTCTTTGACATGATGCTTGATGCTTGAATAATGCTCTAAAATGCTTGATAATCTGCCCTTGAATGCTCTTGTAAACTAAAACTTGCTAGAAGAATGCTCATTCAACTTGCTAGGTGTAAAATGAGTGAAAGAAACTTGTATTTATACTTAATTATGCAAGAATTCCTAAAATTACAACACTACAAGCCGACAACAGATCTAGGAGGATAAAATCCCACCAAGAATTTGAATTAATTTTAATTTTGGGCCACACGAGACTCATATGCGCAAAGTGGCGTATGAGTCCCATTAGGCATAATTTATGCGACCAAATTCAAAAATGCTTAGAAAGGTGTAAAACTAGGATCGAGACCCAAAACCCTAGGTGGGACTCATATGCCCAAGGTGGCGTATGAGTCCAAGACCACCAAATTTGGGCCACATAACTTGAAAACTCCTGAATTATGATTGGATGTTGATTTGTGTCGGGATCATCCTCGAAAAGATGCATTAAATGAGGCTTGTGGATGTAAAATAAGGCCAATTAAAGCATAAAGAAGCCCAATTATTAATGACAACCCTAGAAAAGTGTGAAAATGTGTTACAACACTTTACAACACCCTAAATAAGGTAGGATTAGGTTTATTTAGTTTACAAGGTCCCAAGACCTAATGTGAGTGTGTTAAACACATTACAACACTAAGTCAAGGCATCATTAAGCTCAATTATATAAGGAGGGCCCAAACAAGTGTGAAAATGTTACCGACGACATTTTTTGACACAACAATGACAATATCTACTTCACCAATATAGAGACTCGTGTACACCTCATTTGTTGAAGCAACAAGTGGCTCTTTTTCCCCAATGTCCATGGTATTGCTTTGTTGGAAGTAAACATTGTGGAAATCATTCTTTTGATAGTTTGTTCCTACATCCTCATTTGTTGATTTAGTGAACTCCAAATCAGCAAATTGTCCGCTTTCCTCATTACTGTGAAGTTCAATGTACTCAACTTTGTTAGTAGTAGCACTTGAAGAACTAGCTTCTTCCTCATTCTTAGAAGCGTCATAACCATAACAAACAACTTCCACCTCTTGAATCTCTTTAAACATCCGAAACATAAACCAATTGCACCAAGAAGTTGTTGATGACAAGGAAAGATGTCAGGTGCCAAAATGGGCACTTACTAAAAATAGAAGTGTTCTCCCAAAAATGTGGAGAACCACCCAGATGGCAAAAAATGCAATGAAGGTCATCACCACCATCTTGAGGACCAACAAAATGCCAACACTACCAAATCTGGAAACCCTGCATTGCGTAGTTGCCAAGACCAAGTGCCCAAAATAGCATTTACCAAAAATAGCATACTGCTAAAAATAGTAAGTGTGTCAAAACACCAAACTAACCCAAACTAAGATGCCCTAAAACTTACTAAAAATAGTAAGTGCTAAAAATAGCAATACTGCCCCACCAAGGAACAAAGAAAACTCAGGAAAACCTAGAAAGTTCTTTGGCAACATTCATATACTCCTCTGAATATACAGACATAGATTACGAAAGGTAGCATCAACTGCCAAATAAGGAAACCCTAAAAAGGGGACATTACAATGAAGTTACAATAGTATGTATGTTTGTTTTGACAACAAAATAACGTTGTGGGTTATGATCTTTGGCCTTGCAACTTTGTTGTTGAAGACTGATTTGTATAGCAGCAAGCTATCTCATTGAAAAATCAATGCAATCTATTGGAGTTAAGGTCAGAATGAGTTTTCATTATTATTTCAATTTCATGCAAAGTGTCTGCTATATTGTCTCTTGTTCTCCTAAATTTTTAACTCGTTTTAAAATTTAGGTAACCAATCAAAATTTTCTTAAAACTTGAGATTTTTCTTCTCTCAGGCACGCATTACGAGGTGAAAAATGTGGCAAATCTCTGTTTTAGGTTGATTAACCTTTGGGCTACTCTTTTTCCCCTTTACGTTTCCGTTTTCATCGATTTCTGAGTTGTTTTTGGTGTCTTTTTCATCAATTTCGGGTTTTCAGAGCAACTCAGCAAATAGGGAAATTTAGACTCCAAAGCAAAATTGCTAAAGTGTCTCAAAAACCCGATTTTTCTTAAGTGCTTAAAAAACCCGATTTTGTTTAGGTCTTTGTATTTTGACAAAAAGGAAAATTGCTAAAATGTCTCAAAAACCCGATTTTGCTTTAATGACTTGAAAAGTTCGAATTTTTCATAAGTATTCATTTTTGTCAAAATGAAAATTGCTTTTTGGTCTGAAAAGTGCGAATTGGTTTAAAGTGAAATTGTTATTTGACTTCAAAAACCCGATTTTGTTAAAAAAGCATGTAAAGCTTCAAAAAAAGCCCGATTTATGTTTTTCATGTCATTTTGCATTGTAAAGAGCTTCTTAAAAACCCGACTTCTCTTAGATTCGAGCTGGTTGAATTCTTCTTTGCATTTACTGCCTCATTTCGTGGAGATTTAGTCAATTATAATGCTCAAAATTCGGATATTTGCCAGTAAATAGCCATTGTTCTCTTTATTTCTGCACGCGTCTGGGGTTTTCTCTCTGAAATTTCTCATTTACAACTCACTTCAGGTATGATTCGCATTTTTCCTCTTTCTTTCAATATTTTACTGTCATTTATATGCGTTTTGTTTTATTTTTAAATGTCATTGTTTTCTTCATATCACGTTTTAGTTTTTTATGTCTGTTATAAAACGCGTTTTCTATTTTCCACGCATTTTTCTTCTTTTTACTGCCTTACCAACGCTTGTTTATGTATTTTTGTTAGTATTTTTGATGTCTTTCATAAAAACGCGTTTTTTTCTTACTGCTTTTCATTATCAAAAATGCGTTTTTCTTCTGAAAAGTCCGCCTTCACATAAAAACGCATTTTTATAAACCACATTCGTATCATATTGCCTCCATTCGCCCTAATTCAAAATGCGTTTTCTTATTCTAAGTATGTTTTCATTTTGCCTTACACATACTCATTATCTCTGTCTTGAACCTCCATACTTCCATATATAATACATATTTCCATTTAAATCTGCCTTATGATGAAAACGTATTTTTCATTTTACCATCCATTTTCAGCAATAAACTTTCATATACCATATTCGTTTCTACCATTTTCATCCATTCACCTCAAAATATCCATTATCATTTTCCAAAATAAATAATTCACTTTGTCTCTCATTTCGGATTTTTAGCCCCAAAATACAATTTCGGGATTCGCAGCTAAAATAACAATTTTTAAAAATTGCAAAGTTCAAAAATTGTTAAACTTCTGAAAAATCCCGATTGCCTTTGTGAAAATTGTCAAAGCTCATAAAAATCCCGAAATTGCAAAAAGTAGAAATTGTTAAAGTGTCAAAAAGTTCCGAAATTGCCGAAGTCATTCAAAAACCCGAATTGCCTTAAAAAGCACAAAAGTTGACCTTTTTGGACGAAATTCCAGATCCAAGCCAAGATCTCTTTATCTTGCTGTTTCAAGAAGAGACATGCTGTTTTTGACTGCCACCATTCCATTCATTTCGATTTCATTTTCATTTGCCTTCCATCTTTCTTCCAAAGTCCATTTCATTGTTCTAGGGTTTGAGTTCCGCCATGTCTACTCACGTTGATGCTGATGATGTTCTGACCTTATGGGGTTTTCACCGCAGTCTTGCAGATTCCTGTTCAATGACAGACGAGCCAACTTCTCCAGCAGGCAAGAAGATGAAGTATAAGTTTGACAAATATCAGAATGAGATTTCTCCATCTCATGTTGTTTCAAACATCGATGAAATCAAAGATACAGAAATTGGGCATATTGATATGTCCGAATTTCTTGAAAGAGCTGAAAAATCCACTTCTTCTGATATGCAAAAGTTGCTGAGAAGTCATATTCATTTGGTGGCTTCTTTTCCTGTTGCTGCCCTTGAACCAGAATTCGTCCTTGCATGTGCAGCTCGCTTTGATAGAGAATCTAGAACTATGAAGAACATAGACTGGCAACAATCAGATACTTTGATGTAATTTTGAAGACAGTTGCAGTGGCCAAGAACACGTTGGGTCCAGATCCGAACGAGTTGAAGACCATCATCAACAAATTCTTATCTTTCAAAGATAGGAATGAAACAATTTAAGTTTTAGATTGTTTTATGTAATTTTACTTTCGACAATATATATGTAAAAACAAATTTTGCAATTGCAAGTGTTCTTTCCTTGCAATTTTTGAAAATGTAATTACATGTAAAATCTTACAAGACAAATCACAATTTGGATTGTAATTTTGAATAAGTCAATCGCAATTAGTTATCGGTTGAGAGATTTTCTCAAGTTTGTTGAGATCCTCCCACCTTTTTCTCCAGACCCTCCTCCTATAAATACTTGAGGGGTCTATTGTAATCTTTATCTTTTTAGCAAGCAAGAAAACTCTGCAGAATTTTGTACTCATAAAGTCTTTGAGCTTTATAGTGGAATATTGTGAATTTTCAAGTAATATCAAGAAGCTGGAATTTCAGACTTTGAGCTGAATTCTTGTTTTGCATCCTAAATGTTCTTATGTCATTTTGGATCATTATCATTTTGTGATTACTTGAGAGTTGTAGAAGATTGCTAGAGAGAGATTCGATTTAAATATCTGCAGACTTTGTGCTGTAAATGTGAAGATTGAATTCATAGTTAGTATTAGAAATAGAGAAGAATTATAAGTCTTTGTGCTCATAGTATTTCTCATTTAGAGTAGTTAAAAGATACATTGTAATTACAGTCTTTGAGCTGTTTTATGTTGTACTTTTTCATCAAGTAATCGTTCTGAAAAAGGTTGATAGGATTTCATTCTTCAAGACTTTGTGCTTATTGAATTATTTTCCCGTCCCGGAGGAAATAACGGAAGTCTTTGCGCTTTCAGGAAACTTTATCTCCTCTTTCTTTATTCCATTGCATAGTTACCGTACTAAAGTTTTATCAACGTATACTGTTTCTTTTCTTTGAAGAGAAGAGAATATAATCCTTCCTGAAATAAGAGGAACGATTGTTGTCCTATCCATTTAGTTTTATTTAGTTAAAGGGGGAGCCTTCCCTTAATTAGGAGAGTTCAAACTCACGTGCTGTGGTTGAAATCTCAATTTTGTACGCTTTCACGAGAATACAAAATTTCCAACCAACATCTCTGAAATTTAATTGCATTGTTGAGCCATCTCTTGAGCAATATTGCACAAGACTGCATATTGAATGATCCCATGCACAAACACATTGAAATGCATTGAAAACTACAACAAAACTTTAAAACGGGAAAGTGTTTGACGAAATGTCAGATCACTAGAAGACAGTAAACTTATTGGGTGTTTGAGAAAAAAAGAATTGTTCCTAACTAGGGTGGGACATTACAGTGGTATCAGAGTTGTGCATCCTACCAACCTGAGGGGTTAACAATAAGGTTAATTTCATATTGTTTTGTTAAGTGACCAACACTCATCTATAATAGTTGCAGCCAATTGTTGGTTGGGAAAAGATGAAGACAAATCAGAAACTCATGACAGAATTTTTGCAAGTCTTTCAAGAATATCAGAAGAATCTAACATCATTGTTAGAGCATCTTGAGTTGTTGGAGCCTCACTTATTAGTTGGGAAGAAAGAAGAGGGGTTCAAATCAATAATGGTTGATGACATGAATGCCTTACCTCATGATGGATGTTTGACAAAACCCTAGGATGACTCCTTGAAAGTGCATGCATCTATTCATGTTGAGGATGTGTGCAAAGAGATTGACAAAACAACAGCCTTTAACACACAATTAGAGCTATCCTATGAAACTGACTACATTAGTGCATATGATGACCATATTGATAGCATATATGATGATGTTTTCCAATTAGCTAATGATGATGATTCAACATCTTATCTTAGTGATGAATCTTATGATGATCTGAGTGTGTTAGCACCTAATTGTGATGAAGATTTTCAAGCACTCAGAGAAGCATTGATGGTAATGAAATCTAATTACCTACACTCTCTTTCAGATAGAGATCATCTTCTCATGTTTGATGATATTTATTTTGATGCACTAAAAGGGAAAGAAGAGGAAGTTAATAAGCTTACCCATGAGCATAAGGTTACCAAAGATTCTTTGAAGAGCACTCAAATGGCCCTTCAAGAATCAAAAATTCAGGTTGATGAGCTTTGTGTGGAGTTGAGTTTGGCATATTCTTCATCATCCACAGGAGAAACTCAGTCATCTATGGCAGCCATAACACATGAGGATGTTAGTGGTACTCATGATTTGAGGGAAGAGCCTCTTGTAATGGTCAAGCACGAAGAGCATTCAGATTTGCATGGGCTTGAAGAGAGGTATGACTCAAAAAATTTTGATTATACACATAGTTTGCATCATGGGGATCATGAGCCACCTCTTTTGGAGAGCCCATTGAAGGCTCAAGTCATAGCTATAGATGAGATAGTTGAGCATATACCTTGTGGACCGGCCAACAGTGAAGTGTATGCATTCACTACTTGTGGGAATGGGTATATTGAAGATGTGGGCACATCAATCTTGGTTACAGGTTCAGATGACACTAGTGGAATGAGTACACATGATAAGATTAAAAAGGAGTAGAATGATATAATGGGTATCCATGAAAAATAACCATCTAGTGCATCAAAGCACAAGTCTATATATTGGTGATGTAGAGATTGTTATTAATAAGCCCTATGAGGAGATAGATTCTTCTAAGGACAATATGATAGTTCATAACGCTATCCAATCATTTTTTCTTGGGGATTGCAGGGCATCAACTAATGGAAAAACAAATATCAATGATATGTTTCCTACTCATGAAAGCAAAGTAGAAAATTTATTTTATGCAACTTATTGTGATCATTGGCCTAATGAGTCACATGAGTTGAAGGATCAGCTGAAAGTCACTGAAGATAAAGTAGTCCAAACTTTAACTCACTTTGATAGCATGCACAAGTTCATTGAATACCTCCTTTGGTCAACTCAACTAGAGGAAAGGCATAAAGGGTTAATGGTTGGAGTTGCTATACCAAATCTGCGGACTATCAAACATGCTTTAGAGGTAATGAAATCAGATTACCTCCATTTTCTTTCAGACAGAGACCTTGCCATCAAATTTGTAGAGAAAGTTTAGAGAGCTAATGCGAAATTTGCTCTTCATGATCTAAGTTGTGAGGGGTGTGTGCAAGAAGTTGAGTCCACTTTTTGGCCAAAAAGTGGAAGTGTTTTCCCTGATTTTTAGAATTTGACACATTTGACCATAAAATTTGAAGCACTTAGAGATGGAATCTTCAAAAAAGTCACTAATCATAAAATGTAGTACTGGAGTCTAGTTTCCAAATATGTAATTTATTTCAATACCCAGATTGTAAAATTGAGTTTCAATAGGCGTTTCTAAAAACCACTTTAAAAGTCACTTTTTATACCATACCATGCACGTGTACGACATCCATATTTTGACCTAAATTATCATATTTTTCTAAATCCTTTTGGGAAAAGATTTGTGACTCACTAAAGCTTGCTTTTAATATTTTTTTATAATTTTTTATTGAATATTTTTTTTTTATTAAATATTTATTAGGCATATTTGTCATTTTGAAAAATCATCATGTACGACAGCATAAGATGACCTAAACTTATCATTTTTATTCTTTTTGTTTTAAACTAAAAAATTGTCCTAAGTTTGCTCTCGTGCAATCCGTTCGTCAAAATGTTATGTTGATCAAAAGTTATTAAAATACTAAAAAAACCTGATAATTCAAGTTTATGGACTAGTTTCATTAGAAATTAATTGAAAAATAGAAAAAATAATCAAATTATTAAAAAAATTACATATTTGGAATCTGCATTGTCTCATCTATAATGGGTTTTAATTTCGTAAAAAAATTCTGCAAAATAAGTCTTCAAACATATGTCCAAAGTCATTATTTTCCTGTGACATTAACAGGACCTTCAAGTTGCAGGTCAAACTAGGTCCAAAGCTTAGGTTCGGATCCCCAAGCCATTTCCCGAACCAAAAAACAAGCCAAAACTCAAAAATTCATAATTTAAAAAACGGGATCCCGTTTCATAAAAAGCCATTTTTATGGTTCGAAACAGGATCCCGTTTTGTAAAACAGATCCCGTTTTGAAATTCTTCCAAAACGAAAATTTCCAAAAATGGAAAGTTTTCAAAACGGGATCCCGTTTTGAAAACTTTCGAAAATGGAAATTTTTCAAAAATTGGAAGTTTCCATTTTCGGAAATTTTTCAAAACGGGATCTGTTTAAAACTTTCCATTTTTGGAAATTTCCGTTTTTGGAAAATTTTCAAAACGGGATCCCGAAGCTAAACGGGATCTCGTTTTCTAAAAACGGGATCCCGTTTTTTGCAAGCCGAATTCATTTTTTTGCCTAAGGCAAAAACTTCCACGTTTCGTGGACTCAACTTTGTGCACTTACCCTGAGACAACTCTTGGTGCATGCAATGGTAGTGGTGAAATATGGAACCCAAGTGACTATTCTAATATTCCATTGGCGCAAGTGAGTGAATTTCACCTTGATTTCATGGAGAGGTATGCTCGCCAATTTTCTTTCAACCCACATATGTATGATTTTGTTGTACCCCAAAATTAAAATTTTTGTTACACTTAGACATTTTGAAGAAATGAGTAAAAGTCTTGTCAAATCAATGAAAAAGGTCAAAATTTGGGTGTGCGTGTCTTGCATGGAGGGTTAAAATACAAATTTTTCAAATTCTGACGATCTGGGTCTGCTAAGAGCAGCTTAACCTACAAAACCCAGATCTCAGTTTTTCATCCCTAAATTTTAGGAAAACTGCTATTTTTAGAAATTTTCTCGAAATAGTAAAGTTTTGGTTTTTCCGGGTTTCTTTCAAACGGATCGTGAAAATTTTCTAAAAATAGAAAATTTCTAAAAATAGAAAGTTGGTCCGACAGGGTCCGAACTGATTTTGATTGGCTCAAAATATGTCTGTATCAGGCTGGTGCAGTCAGAATCTTAAAATAATCAGTTTTGCCCTACTGGGTCTATTCGGCTTTTTCAGAAGCATATCTGGAGTTCTGAGGTCATCAATGGAGGTCATCCGACTGCCAGGCGTCAATTTCAGCATTCAAATTTCCGGCAGAAGGTGAAACGATGAACATGCACGAAGAACGAGGAAGAAGATTGAAAAGTCTCGAAAATTTTCTAACACTGCTGAAAGTGGGCGCCCCTGTTGAAGAAAGGCGCCCACCTTTTTAGGGCATCAGATGAAGGAATTAGGGTTACGGTCTCCAATGAAAGTTGTTCACTGTTCAGTCAACTTCGCGATGGATATCCCCATCAGAACATCCGACAATCCAGTCTCCAGCAAATTCAAGTCAAAGTGGAAGGTATAAAATGAAGATCTGAAACTTGAAGATAAAAATTGAGAAATTTTCTAAGTCTAGAGAAACTGGGCGCCCTAAGTGAAGAAAGGCGCCCAACTTTTCAAGGGTGCAAACAGATGAATCTGCAGTCAAGGTCGTAACGGGAGGTCTTCAGAATTCAACAGGCTTTCCATTAAGCTATTCTGCACGACGAACAGAGCTCGCAGTCATCAGATTCGAAGAGCTGAACAGAAGGTCCGATGACAGTTGAAAAGAGAAATCTAAAAGCAAAGGTGAAAAAGGTGAAAAATAAACTAAGTGTTGGTAAACTGGGCGCCCCCAGTCAAGATAGGCGCCCAACCTTTTGAAGGGTGAAAATCCACTTTTTGGCAAACGTGTCTCCAGAAGACTCCTCTTCATTTTCAATCAGCTTCGCGATGAGCACGAACATTCAGCAATCCGACGCCCTGAGCTCAAGATTCGACAAAGTCGTCCGGAGAAGTGAAGGACATGATTAAAAAAAAAAAAAAAAAATTCTAAGTCTGATGAAAGTGGGCGCCCCCCTTGAAGAAAGGCGCCCAAGCTTTAAAGCCTTCAGATGATGGAATTTGCAGAAGTAGCGTCCAAGAGTGCCTCATCAAAATCAGTCTGGCTATCCAGCGAAACAATCAGACAGTCAGTCGGATCAGCGTTGCTCCCGGAATCGAAGATTCATCAGAAAATCAAAGGGAGAATGAAGAACTTGGAAATCAGAGAAATGGCTAACACTGAAGAAGTTGGGCGCCCCTAGAAGGAAAAGCCTCCCGTGAATTCGGAGGTCGAGATCAAATTTTTAGCCGGAGGTGCCTCCAGAACATCTTTTTCAGAATCAGTCAGGCTTCGCCGTGAATCACTCAGCTCGTCTGTCGGGTTGATCTGTCAACGAGAAATCAGAGGCGAAGTGGCATGTTAAAATGGAGGAAAGTTGAAAAAGTTGAAATTTTGACTAAGTCTGGTGAAGTTGAGCGCCCCTCTTGGAGAAAGGCGCCCAAATCCTCATGCCTTAGAAGTTTTTTTGAGATTTTCAAAATTTTCAAATTTGTGAGAGGAGAAGGGTGGCGTCCAAGTTCAAAGAACAAAGATTTAGGGTTTTGAAATAAAAGCAGAAAAGAAAGAAAAACCTAAATCAGACCCTAAGTCTATTTAACACCTCTTTTCAATGTATTTTTCATTATTTTTGCAGGTAGCATCCAGAGGAGAAAGTTGGAGCAGCAAGTTTGAGAAATTTTTGTGATTAAAGAATTCATAGTTGCTGGTTTTACATCAGATTTTTCAGACCAGCAAGCATAAACCCTTGCTTTTTCAAGCTTTTTGTTCCAGAAGATCAAGTTTTTCAAGCAGAAGGCCAAGGCTTTCAATTTTTCAGTCATCTGGGTCTTTTTGCCTCCATCTTCTGAAGAATTTTTCAAGAAACTTCATCAAGTTGCAGCAAGTGCTTTTATCTTGCATGTCAGTGAAAACCTCAGAGCATTCATATTTCAACCATCTGGGTCCTTTCCAATCAGTCTTCTGAAGAAAACCCATATCGCAGCTTTTTTTTGAAAACCTAGGGTTGGCTGCTTTTTCGATCAAGCGTCAGGGTTTTGCAAATCCAATCAACTGGGTCCATTTCTAATGATATTCTGAACAAAACCCAGATGCCAGCTTTTTTCAGGAAAAATTGAAGAAATTAGGGTTTGCTGCTTTTTCAGTCAAAATTCAAGATTTTCGAAAACGGACGATCTGGGTTATCTTGCATTGATATTCTGAACAAAACCCATATCTCAGAAAAATTCTCAAAAAATTCGTCCGTTGAAGCATAAAAATCAGCATTCTAAAAATAGAAATTGCACAAGACTTGTCTGAACCAAGGCGAGTTTACAGTTGTTCTTCAAGTTTTCTGAAATGGAGTACACTCCTAATGTTTTCAAGTCCGAATCAGCCCTCTTTCATAATTACATCAAAACAGCTGAGACAGACTTGCATCATGTTAAGCCGGTGTTCGATCTATATCCCTTGGAGAGAGCAGGCAACATTTCAATCAAGAACCTGGGTCATTCTGGACTCCTCGCAGCAGCGTCTATTCCTATATCAGTTCAGAGCCTTGAGTTCGTAATCGCTTGCATTAAGCATTACAACCCGGCTACTAGGGAGATCCAGTCAGCGGATGGCAGGTTGATTTGCAGTCTAAAGCCTGACATGGTCGAAAAGTGTTTTTCCATTCCCCCATGGCCTGAAAGTGTAACTCTTTCGAGGGATGAATGTGAAAAGATGTGGAATATGCATAAGGACAAATACAGCAAGAAGATTGCCAGAGATGGATGAAAGAAAAACATAAGACATTGCCCAAGAATGTCGGGCGAGGAGAGTTCAAGGACGAGGTTGCTATCATCATCACTTTGCTCAACAGGGTCACTGGTTCAGCAGATGCCACCAAGTTCCAACCTTGGATGTTTTATGCCATACCTCACATTATGAAAAAGACTGAGTTTTATGATTGGCCTACTTTGATAAGTGACTGCCTACATCAGCAAATAACAGAATATTTTCAGTTTCATGTATTCCACATGGTGTCATATCTAGTCTATTTGGTGGCCTATCAAGGTCAATTCAGAGGATTGAACACCGAGGGGTCATTGAGCGTTCAACACATATATAATTATTATCCCCAGTTGGAATTCACAAAGTCGTTGCACCACTACAAAAGGGTGAACGAGGCATTCTTGATGTACACGGTGCGTGACTTAGACAATGAATTGCACGTCCGCATCTCTTCAGTTGCCAGGGCAGCAATGGCAGAATGGGCAGATTGGTTTATACAGTTTCCTACCTTTACCTATCTCAGGGTTTATGGTTATTCAGGTGCCCCGCTCATGTTGCCAAGGTATCCGTCAGACGAGGTCATCTTCATGGAATTCTTGAGGCAAGCTCACGGTGTTCATACAGTCTTGAGAAATAGAAAGAAACCCTCTCTTCACTTTCCATTAGGGTTGGGTATTTATACATGCAGGACTGCTACAGATGCCAAGACAATTGGAGAAGAGTTAGATAAATTTGGTCTAAAATCCTACAGTGAGAGGCGGTCATTTGATCCTCATGGTGTCTACGCTGCCCGGTTGGAGAAGAACTACAATCACATACCCGCACTTGAAGACTTTTGGGCTAACTGTGCAGATGAGTTTGAAGTGCGAAAGCGTAGTTACAGCAGGTTGACTCTCCATCAGATGAAAGACTGTTTGAATGAAGATATTGAAGGACTCTCCGATGATGATGAAGATGTGCTTCTACCAATGTACACTCAGAAAAGAATCGAGGATCAGCCTCTTCCACAAGTTAATTGGGCAAACAAGGAATCTCTTTCAGTTGAAGACAGAACAAAACAAGTTGTGGAGTATAGTAAGGTTTTCCTAGTGCTTAAAAGGAAGAACTCTATTCCAGTAGCAGAGCCGCCAAGGATAATTCCCTCTTCTTCCACAGCACAGTCAAAAGGAAAGGGTAAAAGTCAGTCTCAAGATGGCATCAAAGGCAGTAGATCGAATAAAAATGTAAGAAGAAGGATGGATTTCTCAGGCATAGTCATACAGGAACAGCCTACAGTTGATTCAGAAGTTCCTCTTGACGAGCCCATACCTCAGAATGAAGCAGAGGAGCCACCTTCAACACATGTTCCTGTACCTTTGACGGGTTCGTCACCAATTCATATTGATCTTGATATCGAAGATGATGAAGAGATTGCAGCAGTACCTCCTGAGGAAGTTAGTAAAGATACTACGGTGTCTTGGCTTGAGAACTCCTTAGGAAGGGTTAGGAGAAGGCCTTCATATCAAGTGAGTGTTGATGATCTCGATAACATTTATCAGGAACCTCCTAAGAAGAAGGCAAAGAAGCAAGTTCATTTTGATAGGAATCCTGATAACGAGATTGTCATAGAGACTGCGGTGCCCCCAGAAGATAAGAATAGGGATGAGGTAAACATGGATGATTTTGTCATGGTCAAGGCTAATCTCGGTAGAAATACCAGACATGCAGATTTGAGTCTCTTCAAAGTTGTATCTGAAAACCTTCATGAAAGAGTGCTAAAAGACGGAGAAGACAAGGCAGCCCTCAAGGCTGAAAATCAGCAGCTTAAGCTTTTCATTTCTAACCTTGCTCGTGGTTCTTCACAAGCAACTCAGTTGCTGCCCCAGGTCTTAGAGACACCAGCTGATCATCATCAGTTAAGACAGCTGGTCATATGTGGGAAAGAGACTCAGGAGTGGATCGAGAGCTTCATTGTCAGAGGAAAGGAGATCTTGGCTCAGATGTTCCAGTTGAGAGAAAACGCTCATGAACTTCGTCAAGGCATCCAAGGATTTGAACAAACATTGGCTGAAGTAAAACCTAGGCATGAGATTATCATTGCTGATTTAGACACAGCCTACGGTTCAGCGGTTTCAAAGGAGCACAAAAGGCAAATCCTTGCTTGGAGAGAGCGTCATGTTTTCAAAATTAAAACTTATGAGAGAATATCTGAAGAATTCATCACCTACAGACAAAGGGTGGTTGAAGCTCTCCTTTTCATCAGCGAATTTGTCATAGAGATCCCCTCTCAGTACAGTCTTGAGGATGGTTCTTACGTCGGGCTTGAGGAAGTACAAAATCAGTTCCAGAATGTTGTTCATAGTTGCAGCCCAGTTGGTGGAAGGATAGGTCATGTTTCAATGATGTCAGCAAAGTTCAATAAAGCGGCCAATGAGATTGAAGATTTCCAGAGATCTATTGCAGATGCTGAAGATATTCTTGAAAAGCGGTGTTTTGCTGTTGATGGTATAGATGCACCGAACCGGGACACAATCTCAAACTTCCTAGCGGATGTGATCGAGTTTTAAAGCAGCTTTCTTCTAGAAGCTTTCTTTCCCGCTTTCTTTCTATTCTTGGAATAATCCTTATCCATTCTTTGAGGATAAAAAGAAGATAAGATGTAATAGTTGGCAGTTCCCGCTTTTTCTGCTTTTTAGGGTTTCTTCTTTCTAGATTTAGTAATAAAGCTTGCTTGCTGAGCAAGCCCTAGATTGTGAAAGCAAGGAGATTTTAGGGTTCCCTACTCCTCTGCTTCTCTATAAATAAGAGCCTTTGCTCATTTTTTTCTTTAACCATGCTAGTGAGAACAAAACGCTGAGCCTATTGTGCCTTCTATTTGTTGCTCAAGTATTGTTCATTTGTATTGTGATAAGCAAATTGTTGAGCCTCTTTAGCCAACAAGGAGTTAGTAAGATTGCTGTTTTCTATTGTGTTAAGAATAAGTTTGCAAGCCTCCTTAGCTGCAATTTCTTGTTCAAGGCATGTTAGAAGGGAGTTTTTGTTTCAGAGATTTGAGTAATAAAATCATGAGCCTCTTTTGCCTTGGTCTAAAATCTCAGATTTCCGTTATCTATGTTATGCTTTTATGATCTTTATTTCAGCTTACAGTGAAGTGTGTAGGTGTTTGTTGGGAGAAAGATTGTTGAAGTATTTTTGTCAGAAAATCTGCCTTGTTAATTTCTAACTTCTCTTGCTCTGCTATTACTTGAGAGGTTAGGAACGTCTTTAGTTTAAGTTAGTCGTAGTTGAACTTCTTATCAGAAAATCTCAGCTGCGGCGTTTGTGTTTAAAAAACCTTGTGCTCTAAGCTGATCCAAAAAGATAGGCAACTTAGTTTTAGTTTACTTTCTTTCAAACACCATCAGCAAGAGGGAGCTTCCCCTCCTAATTTGAAGAGCAGTTTATCTGTGCATAGCTGTCCGTTTTCAAATCCGCATTCCAGAGGTGCGAATTTAAACGCCAACAGATTTGACCATGTTTCTAGTGACACATAAAAGTGGGTTGGATAAAAGATTACACATTTCACTCTAGTATGATGTGCTTCCATCTTCAAAAGATGAATTCAAATCTTGCAGGTCTCCTATTTTGTTTCCACCAGATGGTTGCATACGAAAACAAGGATCAAAGACTTGGCTCATTTGGATTCCAATGGTTATCAGAGTGGCACAACGGAAGTCAGTAGGTATTGAAAATGATGGGCTTCCAATTTGGCTATGGGATCCAAAAATTTCTATGCTTGGTAGATTGCTTCATATTTTGATAGTGATTAACAAAGTTGCTGAGTTCACTTTTATCTAGCTGATGCAAAGGAAATATAGTGGAGAATTCTACAAGCTCATCTGGGATCTTAGTATTTAGCCATGGTGTACAGGTGTGAATCTTCGGGAAGGGAGGACTATAATGTCCTCGTTTTTTGACTCACCAAACAAACATTAATTTAATGATTTGATATTACATGGCAAAAAGTTCATTTAAAAAGGGTAATATTAAATTATTAGATTAATGTGTTATTATAAAGTGACGGGAAGAAAATATTTAAAAGTATTTTATAATGCCACTTTATTAAAAAGGGAGTTTAATGTTTTGGTAGGAAATTTGAAAAGGTTTACGTAAATTTCCTTGGATAGAAATAAAAGGGGTTGTGAGTGCTCATTTTGGATATGTTGGTTTATTATTTTATTTGGCATTTTGGTGGAGCTCTTTGGAGTCTGAAACCCTAGGTTGGAATTCCTACGGGTGTATTGGTTTCGATGGTGAAAGATTCCTCCATAGCTAGTAGCAAGAGAAATCATCTAGGTTTCTCGCATTTGTGCTTCAACGATTGGTTTCGAAATTGGTAAAGTCTCCTTTAGAGACAAATTTATGATATAAAGGCTTGATTATAATGTCTTATTTCTTCATATTAGTCGTACAATTCTCTATTTTGGGGTCACAGACAGATTTATATTTGGGAAGATAATCTTGTATTGGGAGTTGCAATACATTTTATATTGGGCGTATCATTTTGCCATGTAGCCGTGGCCAGCTACAATAGCACCTCATATTTTTTTATGGAGCTGTAGCATCTTGTTACTAAGGCTGCATATGAGTTTGGGAGTCTCTTGAAGTGTGATGTGGAGACTACAACAATCGTGGGATATTTTAGTCTTCAATCTTTGACTGCAAAAACTTCATGATCCTTAGTCGCTTTTATTGAAGACCTGCATTTATTCACGAAGACTCTCTTTTATTGGTTCGGTCAAACAAGAAGTGGACCCACTTTGAGAGCCATCACAATCAAGGGAAGCTATTGGGTCCTATGTGTATGCTTGTTTTTACTATTCCAAATAGTGGTTGGAGATCATCTATCGCCTATCTAAAGGAAGCAATAATCATTAATAACTCAGCCACTGTTTATGAGTGGGCATTGGTTCATATGAAGTTCAACAGCATTAAAACCTCATCGGGTCTTATTTGACTTCACCACCACCTTGGCAATATTGCCAGCCAGCAATGTCACATCCATAGAGGATATGCTGTTTTTGTCCAGACTGGAAATCCATATGAAGAGGCCAAAATCAGTCAAAGAGTTTGTATCAGGTTTTTCCTTATGCCGCCAATTGTGAGTGTATTGCAACCGGGCGTGAGAAATTAAAGAGGTCGTGAGCTATGGAGTCTCTATCTCTGCCTTTCTTGCTGGCAGCGATTCATCTCCTCGTATGTGTGGAGTTTGGTGGGCATTCTTTGAAGGACATGAGATATTAAGTTGAGCACCAATCTTCAGCAACCTAAGATTTTTCTTGCTAACTAGATCGACTCACAAGGTGCTCTTATACTTCCAGAATTCTTGCAATTTAATGCCACATTTGGTAATGAATATCTGATATATGTTGTTGAATATGTCAACCTAGAATTTGAATATCAGAGTTCAGTAAACTTTTGCTGTTGTGACTTCCATTTACTCTTATGATGCAAAGGATAAATGTAAATGCTAAATCACTGATAATATAGAAGTACTTCATGTGATGAATTTTATTCATACAATTTCTATCTAAATACACGTTGAAAGCAACTCAGATCACCAAGAAAGCAAACTGTTTGACAAAATGTTTGCATTGTCAAACTGGCAAAATCGCAAAAATCTTGCTCAATGGGGCAAGGGACATTACACCATAAGTTCTTCATTTGAAACTATAATGAAAGTTGAGATTTCAAGTCCCTAATGATTTCCTTATCATTACCAAATAACAATATTTTATCAACATACAAAGTGATAATGATAAAATGATCATTATTTTTTTTATTTGACTTAAACCAAATAAAACCCAACCCCAAAACATATGAATCAAAAAAATTATACCACATTCTACAAGACTACTTTAAACAATAGAGGGATTTCTTTAACCAACAAACCAAGTTTTCCTTACCCTTCTCAATGTAGTGCTTTGTATGTGACATGTAGATGTCTTCCTCTAAATCACCATGCAAGAAAGTTTTCTTTACATCCATCTATTTAACCTCAAGATCAAAAGCAACAACACAAACTATTAGCATTATGATAGATGCCAACTTTGTAAATAGGAGAAAATCTCACTGAAATCTTTTCCTGCAACCTTGGAATAACCTTTGGCAATGGACTGTGCCTTATACTTCTCAATCTTACCATCAAAGCCCAACTTCTATTTGAACACCGACTTGCAACCAATGTGTTTCTATCATTTAGGCAATTGAACCAAGTCTCGTGTATCGTTCTTCCTCAATGTAGCCATCTCCTCATCCATGGCTGATTTTTAAGACTCGCAATTATTTATTTCCATGCCTCTTTAATTGTTCTAGGCTCATCAGTGTTATTCGACAAAGCTAATATATGTCTCAAATTAGGTTGGCTATACCTTTTTGGTTTCCTCCTCTACCAAGTGGACTTCCTCGAGAGATGATGTAGAGGTTCTACTTCTTTTGAACTCTTTGAATTCTCTATACTATCCTCATCTCATCCAACCTAAACCTTTGGTTTAGCATTTAGTGTAGCCTTCTCAATCTTTGGCTGTAGTTGCACAACTAGCTTCCCATCCTCTTTTGCCTTTTCAACTATAGTGGAAGGTTAGACCTTTTTGAAAGTCACATTCCAATTATAGAGAATTCTTTTGGCCACTGGATCCCAAAGCTCATACCCTTTCACACTGATACTATAACCACTGAATATACATTTTACAGCCTTATAATCCATCTGTGACCTTTCCTCCCTATGTACATGAGTATATGCCTTATTAGTGTCAAACTGAATAAAACACAAGGAACATTCTTTCATTTGCAACCGAATAGGATGGGTTGAAAAAATGAACATACTCACAAGAGTCACAAGGTCACCAACACAACCATAGGGCCTAGGAAAGGTGGGATGGTTAAGTGATATCCATGATGTTGTCCTTCACATTCCCTTTATTGTCTGTACACCTGCAAATTTCCTGCACACTCAAGGCAAAGCATCAAATCTCATAATGGAGATGATAGCCGAAGCAACATATAATAACCAATAGGAACATGTAATCAAACAAGGCATATATCCATCCTGTAATTACATCATATCATAATCAAACTCAAATAAACATTTTAATCCAACATGATGAAAATCAGGCTAAGGCAAGAGTTATCATGCAGGTGGCTCTTACACATGCAGGACTCAGAATTTGTTTTATTGAGCATGATGGAAAAAATGTGAAAACTTCAAAAGGCCAAGGCAAAGAATGCTATGATTCAAGGCAGGAAATTGGATGTTCTATTTGCCAAGCTGAAGATAGACCCCAAAACATATGCTCACTGTTGTACCCAAAATAAATTTTTGGCATTCTGTGTAATTTGAGCTAAATCTTGTTAAAATGCCGTTAAAAGTCTGTTTTAGGTCAAACCAATCATGGAATCTTGGTGGGTTTCTGTCAAGGAACACATGTGCAAAATTTTGAAAATTTGAAAATTAGGGTTTTATGCCCCTATTTTCAGGAAAACCCCTGAAAATAGGGCCTTCCCAGAAATGATTGAAAATGATTTTGATAGGATTAAAAGGCTTCACGATCACATTGGTCAAGTCAGAATCATCAAAAGACATGTTTTACTCTGGTGGGTCTATTTCTATTTTTCAGGACTAAAGTTAGGAGCTCCGCAGCCATTAATGGCAGATTGGCCAGTACCAGGTGCTGAAAGCTAAGCTTCAAAAGCTTCAACAAAGAAACCATGGTGAAAATGCTTGAAAAGATGCTCTGCGACGGAGGGGACTTTCAAAATGAAAAATGCTGAAAATTGACTAAGTCTGGGATTTTCAAAAATGAAAAATGTTGAAAATTGACTAAGTCTGGAGAATGCACGCCTTGCTACCAAGAGGAGGCTATGCAGTCCAATGCCTTAGTCATTTTTCCAAACACCCATACACGATGAACGTGAGACATGAAGAAATGGTGATCTTCGACGGAGGAGATTTCTCAAATTGAAAAAGGTCAAAATTTGACTAACTCTGGAAACGCTACGAAGGAGAGGCAAGTTCACATGCTGAAAAGAGCCTTTTTCAAGTTGGGGCGCCCATGATCTTTAAAGGTCAAATGCAGTCTGCAAGATCTTACAAGGCAGTCATCCTCAACGTTTGCTTGCTGGCGCGACAACGAAACAAACAGATAAATCTTCCGAGGAGTGGATCATAAACAACTGCTGATGAAGTGAAAAGAGGCAGTTGAAGAAATATCAGGAAACCACTGTCGAAGGCGAAAATCAAAGAAAAAGAGCCTTTTCAAAAGAAAGGCGCCCTTCTTTTTGGACCTCCAGATGCTGATAAACGACAAAAGGCTTCCCAGGATAACCTTCTCAGCCTAGGTAGATCTCAATGACGCAACTGAAAGCACAGACATCTGACAGGGCAGTCAACGGATAATTAGGATCAAACTAGGCAACTTTTCAGATGGAAATAATCTTGCTAAAGGACAAAAGCGCCCTTTTCAAGGAAGGGCGCCCTTGAATAAAGGAACCCTAAAATGAAATCCAAGTTTTCTGAAGTCAGTCATCTTTGGCAGAACAGAGTTGGCTACCTGATGAGATATCAAGCGAAATCATCTGATTCTCCAATCAATGAGAAATCCAGATCAAAGCACGAGAGGTCATTTCAAAAGGCTGAAGAATGAAGATTGAAAATTCACCAAGGCATAAGCAAAAGAGCCTTTTCAAAAGAAAGGCGCCCTTTCTTTTGAAGCTTTAAACTCAGTTTTTTTCCATCATGTCTCCCAGGCACTTCTCTTCAAGTTGGATCCAGCTCAACAATGAATGTGTCGGCAACATCACAGGATCAACAGATCAGGCCAGATTCAAGATCAAACTGAGGTCATTCAAGAGAGAAAATAACAAAAAAACTTGCAAAATTCAAAAAGGACGCCTAGAAGAAGTCAAAGGTCAAGTTGTTGACTAAAGTCAAGATATTTTGAGTTAAACTTGGCTAAAACACTCCACGATCAGTGGAAATCACCTTTTTGAACTTCAGATCAAGCCAAAACCACTTTTGATCATGAGTTAAGTTCCCAAACTTGTGGATCTAAGGCTTGAGTCTATGTAATCAAGGTATAGGCATCCTACTTCATTATTTCATTGCAGGTTAAAAGATCAAGAACAGCCATAAGCTCTCAAGGACGCCATTGACAGATCTGGACAAGGTTTTCATCCGTTCTTCAATATTTCTTGCAGATCTGAAGCAGAAGAGGATTGCTAATTTGAGGTTGGATTCAGAGACAGATTTTCTCAGGAAATCAGATAAAAACTTCCAATCCATCTTCTGTCTACTTCCTCTCTTCTTGTCTTAGGTTTTCTTGCATTTTACAGAAAAAGCAACAGGCTACATCAGATCAGATCAACTGGGTAGATTCAGCATAATTTTCCAGAGAAACCCATCTCGACAAATTTTCCAGAATCAGCAAACTTGCTGCCCCTATTTTTGGGGGTTTTTCGAAAAAGTTTCAGAATCAAAATTCTGAGGAACTAGATTTGTTCAGCATTGAAGCACGAACAAAACCCATGTGCCAGATTTTTTCCGAAAAATACTTCTCGGCAGGGCGCTATTTTCAGGGGTTTCCGAAAATCCTTTGAACAAGGTCAAGTTTACAGTCAATCTTTAAGTTTTTCAAGATGCAGTACTCTTAGGTACAATACGGGACCAAGACGGCCCTATTCCATGATTACTTGAAAACAGTTGACACAAACTTACATCAGGTAAATCCAATGGTTGATCTGGAGCAGCTGGAGGGCATGAATCAGATCACATTGCAGAATATTGAAGAATCTGGGTTGCTACAGGCCGCATCCATTCCCATCACACTACAAAGCGCGGAGCCGCCAAAGTTACCAAGAGCAATAGCTTGCGCAAGAAGAGATGTCGTGTCATCAAAGCATTGACTATCCGGAAACGGAAGAAGTCAACACATGGATCAAGGAGTTGTTGACCAGAAATGGTGAAGTGTGAAAAGACACCTAGGAAGGACGTCCTACCTTCCAATTGGCATTTATGATACTTGAAGTTGACTTGATGCCTCATTCCAAGTCAACTCAAGAAGGCATTAAATGTAGTTGGAGTTAACTTGATGTCTCTTTCCAAGTTTAACTCCATATCCCTTAAATCATGCATTGTCAGATCCCACTGATTAAGGATGTCTAATTGGCTTCCATGATTTGTGGATCCTAGATCTCCACTAAATGTGGATGTCTATTTTGGAGGGATACTTTCATTAAAGTTCACCTTTTGTTTACTTTCAGTCTACTGAAGTAGTTTCCAGTTGACTCTTTGTTTACTTTCAGTTAACTGAAGTAGCTTTCCAGTTAACTACTTGTTCCCCCTTTTTAGGAATAAATCTTGCTAATTGATTGGCAAGAACTCATTGTTAACTCAAGGAGATTTTGGGGTTGCCCACTCCTTTGAGTTCTATAAATAAGAGCCTTGGGCTCATTGTTTGTTTAACTTTTACTTGCTATGCAAAATTGTTGCGCCATTGTTGCCAACAGCTTTGAAAGCGGATATTTGTTCACTCTTGGATGAGAGTTCGTTGCTCGATCGTAATTGTGCATGATTTCGTGCCTTTGCTTTCCCAACCTTTGTAATTCGTTGATAAAACTTTGAAGGAGAATATCAGAAGGCGCTTGCATTTTGGTCAATCTTTTGAGTTGTGTCCACGTCTTGTATCTAATAGCTCGTTGTTTCATTTCCCTCCTCGGATAGGAGTCCCTCCTCCTTGGATATTTGTTATTAACAGTTGTCGTTCGTTGTTGTTTAATGTATTGACTTCCAAGCTATACTTCGGATAGGAGTCCCTCCTCCCTAGCAAGCTCGCTGGCCAAGGCATCGTAATTTGTTGTTTCCCATAAACTATTTCCTAGCCCATACCTCGGATAGGAGTCCCTCCTCCTTGGCAGGTCTCAAATCTAGTTTACCGTAAAGAGTGTTTGCTTGTACCAACCTTGTCCCGGTGTATACCTGAGAGTTCAGAGCCTCGGTCATATTCTCAGGAGACGGCGAATTCAGATGATCCAACCAACCCATTTCCGCTCCTTTACCCTCATGCTCTGTTTACCTTGAAGGTATTGGATAGATAGAAGCTAGATTAGTCGTAGTTGAGATCTGCATGAAACCAGAGAAAAAGCTTAGCTACGGCGCATTGTGTTTGTGCACCCTTGTGTCCTACTGCTGAAGCATAAAAAGATAGGAACTTTAGTTTACATTTCCCTTCCTTACGCATTGCTCCCAGCAAAGAGGGATTTCTCCTCTTTAAATAACGAAGAAGTGTTGCAAAACATTTGAAATAGCTGAACGTTTACAATCAGCACTCCAGAGGTGCTAATTTAAACGCCAACACTCACATAACAGATGATGAACCTGATTTAGAATTAGTTTTGGCAGATCTGGAACTTGATTGAAAGGAGCCTCAAGGTGTTGTTTCAAGTCGGGAGGTCTAGGGCGAAGAAAAGTATAATTGGGATCTGATGCTGCATTTTTGGAGTGCCTTGTAATCTCTGGTCTGATATTTGTTGAGTGAAAGTACCTTATATCTATATATGCAAAGCATGTAAGCTATCAAGCTCGGTGAGAAGAGTAGGCTAGTTAGCAGCTATGTTTTGACTCTTTGCTCCATCTTTCTCCCTTGCAGTCCAAGTCTGGAAACCGGCTTTTGAGCATGTGATTCCTTATTTTTGTGGTCCAGGCTGAGTAGTATTGTGAAGATTACAAGTCCTGTTAAAGTTTCTTAAGTATTTCTAGTTCTACGATGATGGGTAGTATTAACTATTGATAGATTTTGTATCACACTGCTTTGAAGTCACATATAAAATATAGTTTGTTATGCCTTTTGTCTTGACAAAGCAATGCTATTTACATTGTAAAAGATCAGAATGACAATACAAATGCTCCTGCCTTTCTTAGTGTAATGTCTCATTGCAGCAAGCACACAACTTGCTGTACTAAAAGCTGTTGCAATTATCATTTAATCTGCATAGTTTTGTCTTTCTCAAGAGCTCATTTTTTATAATCTTACTCTTCATTAAACAATCTTTATTCTATGTATGTATGTATGCCTGTCTATATATGCATAATATCTTTTAAGCATTTTAACTGTCTTTATGCTTCCTTGGGGTAAGACTGTATTTTATTTTGTGTATTTAATTGGTGGGATTTGAGGCCCCTTTTTGACTTACCTGGTCAACAAAAATAGCATTGTATTCTTAAAATATAGGATTAAGATTTGATATTTTTATGCATGTTTTAGCAAACTTAGGTATTGATAAGATATAGTTTATAATTTTTTATATATCAAAATAATTATTGTATGTTTTATTTAAATTTATTTATAATTTAGCTAAACTTGAATTGTTAATAATTTTTTTTTTAACTTAAGTTATAATTTAATTTATAAATATGTTTATAATATAATTTGTAATGATTATTAATTTTATTATAATTTAGTTCCTCTTTCCATCCATATCCATACTGTGTTGAAAATTAGCTGTATTTGTAACTGATACTGTACTGTATCAGATACCGAATGCATTTCCTTGCAACTGGGTTTCATGGCTTGCACAATTACTTCTTGGTCACTCTAATATAGTATAATATGTTTGAATTGTTAGAGGTTTTTAACTTTAATACATGCATGGCATCTATTTTGCATTGAGCATCCTTGGTTGCTAAAAGCAAATGGATTTATATTGTATTCCTAGTAATAAATGAACCTGAATTTCATGCCTGTTTGATGGTACTAACTGGAATTTACAAGCTTGGTTGACTTTTTTATATGTTTGCCTTAGAGAATGCACCATGTATTTTAAGTTTTAACATGGAAATTGTGTTTTGAAATTAACTTACCTGTCCTGGTTGCTACAATTAATTTGCCTGTCCTAGCTTTTGAAAGTTTGTATTAGTTTTTTAATCTTAGTGAGGATTGGGATATTTTTGGCAGGGACAAACGATCAAAGCCGGGCAAGTGGTTTGCTGTGTTGAACAGCTGGGCAGTCAGACACCAGTTGAGGTGTATTTTTTTGGTACCCAAATTATACATAATTTTGCCACTTAATTGATCATTCTGAGAAATCTAGAAAATCAATTCTAAGGACAGTTTGTTATAAATTTTAATTGCTTAGCCGTATAATAATATATTTGGCAGAGTAAAGTAGCTGGGGAGGTAGTAAGCATATTGAAGACAAATAATGGTAAAGTTCATCCTGGATTCACAGTTGTGTTCAGAAAATAATGTTTCCCATATGTTTTTGTTTAATAATTGTGAAATGGATAAGATAAAAATTTGTTGTAAATGACAATTAAAATTTTGTGCAGAGGCAGTAGGATATGGCGATCCACTTATATCTATTCGACCATCGTTCCCAGGGATTAAGAAGTTAAATTGATTCACTCCAGTTTTTTGTTTATACTTTTGTCATTTCCATGAGTCATATTTAGGAATATTAAATAATACAATTTTGTAAAATTGGTTCATGTAATTTCTAAACATGTCAAAATGTAATTTGAAAAGCTAATTGCGAAGTGTGGCAAGAGGGCATCTGCAGTTTTATGTTGCTAAATATAATATCAAGTGATCATGCAATTTAAAATGCAAAAGAAAATTTACATCTCCATTCTGGTGTGTTCAAGTAAAATGTGGCTCAAAGCATTTCAATTCTGTTATTCAAATTTACATATTTGCTTGTTTTACAACTATGGTTTGGACTCAAATTTGTGTCCTTTCTTTTCACCTGGTTCAATGCTTCACGGTGGTAGAAAAGGTACCTGTGCTCGTAGGAAAGCTATCTGGCAGTATTTTCTGCATAAAGGTTTAATCTTGAAAAGAGTTCTAAAGATATTGATAAACACAGCAAACAAATTCTAGCCCATCTCATATGATGAAAAATAACAAATGTCTGGAGTAGATTTCGTTATTGTTTGTTAAGATTAGGGTTCTTCCAACTACTAGTAGTATTATCTTGTTAGCATGTTGAACCATGTAAATTAGTGGGGGATATAAATTCCTCTTAACACGAGTTTTGACTTCTAGCTTTTTTTTATCATATGTGAACTGTTCATGGTACATGAGAGGATTCAGGAAAATTAGCCTCAAAGGCCTATTAGTTCAGATTTTTTATGAGATCCCTTCTCAATGTATGTGGACTTAAGATGTTGTCGCCTTAGACATCCATGACTAGGATACTCCATTGGTAAAAGTGTATCAGAGATTAAAAAAAAAAAGCCAAATCCCAAGATATAATTCTCTAATGTTGTACAAAGAGTTATGGTGAGCACCACACATTTACACATACCCAGATAAGGTTATACAGTTGAGACATTAAACAGTAATATGTATTAAAAACTGTATTTCATCATGTTTAAAATGAATTAGTACATAAGTCTAACTAGAGGCATGCAATCCTTCATCTATACAAGTGTTAATTTAAATAGAGGAATAAGATACATTGATATGCGATTGGAATAGTTTTATTTCTAATTGCTACATGAACAAGAGCCATGGTGCATCTAGGCCTTGCGTTTATATAATGTCTCAAATTTGCTGTAGAATTTGAAAATTCTAATTACATTAACAGATTTAAAATAAATATTTTATTCAGTGTTTATCAATATTTGAATTTTGAATATTTATAGTTATATTTGTGATTTATTAGATCTAAAATATATGACTTTACAAGTTACATATATAATTTTTTCAAAGAAATATACATAGACCTTACCTAAATCAAAGTATAATCAATTTATGGAAAATAAAAGACCAACCAAACAATAAAATATGAAAAATGACCACTTTCTCAAAAACTCAACTCCCCCAACCTTCAACATCAAACCGAGAAGGAGCATCCTAGATTGTTTCGTCTAGCACCACCACTTCTTCTTGCCAAGCCGAATTAAAGCCAATGTTGTCACCCTTTCTCGGCACACCAAATGTAGGGAACTTTATAGCATGAAACACCTCTCACTACATAGCTTTCGCTAGTGTCTCTAAAACAAAGGTTGACCATGGTGAAAACACTAAACACTTGTAGGGGCCTATGAGAATTCATCAACACGAGGCTCTTTGCCACTTTGCCTAGATTAGAGCAGAATGCTTTTAAACCTTGAATATACATGGATAGTAAGTGTTTCCTTCCTGGCCAAACCGACATCCGCCATAGTCACCACCATTGAAGGATGGCCTCCTTATTCACATCCTCCTTTCAAAAAACTTTGAGAAGAAGCTGCAACAACCACACCATTGTCTCTATCAACAACACATCAAAACCAAGCTTTTGCATGAAACTCTCCCTTACAGAGCCCTTTCACCTGATATGACTAGACTAATGGAAAATTGTTTCCAAATGGTGTTTAGATATTGTATAATGCAAGGATTGCAAGGCTATGAAGAATTGCCCCATTTAGCTAATGAACAAAAACCCACAACAAGAAAATGCTACCAAAGCCAAGCATCATAGCCACTTGCCAACGCTATCTTGAATACCCATTGCAAAGAGACAAGAATGCAATGATGAAAATTTGGTGTCTTCTAAAAATCCTAAACCTCCTTCGCATGCTTCAGTGATTAAAACATGGGCAATGAACTCATCAAAACTCTATCCTCCGTCAAGTCACTTGCTCTGCACATCAATCACATGAGCTTCCATCAAAGTGAAATGAAAGCAAATGGTACAACTCAAGATACCACCAATGGCCAAAGAAAGAAAAAAAGGGGATTATGGTGGCAAAAAATCCAATCATTCCCTGAGTTCCAACTAAGATTTTGGATGCATGTTGTATAACATCATCAAAGGCATTTCTGACACCCTTGAGTAGGATAAAAAATCTACCGCTGAATTCACCTCTCGAAAGCAATGCAAGAAAACCACATCATTAAAGGAAGAACAAAGAGCTTGCGTCACATCCTAAAATGTTGTGCGGAATACAAACCAGTGAAGCACATTCTTGAGGTTTCTAATTAAAGACAAAATCCTTTACAAACACCATTGACAATAAGAGAGTCATCTTCAGCTTCAACTTTCTTAAAACCATGGGATGGTGTTAGATAAATCCCAACAACCATAACCTCCCAATTTGCTTCATTACACCAAGAGGTGTTCTACAGTGGCAGAAAACAACCTGTGTAAACAAAAACAAATCAGGTTGAAATTGACGTGCAAGTGAGAGTTGAATGCATGGAAGTCGAAATGGTCTTCGATAAACGGTAGTGAAAGAGTGGTCTTCGCTGGCGTTTGAACTTTGTAACGGCTGGAAGTGATGCCTATTAAATTTTGCATGAGAACGAAAAGCATGTTACTATTATAGTAATTGATGAATACCCGATGGGCTTTTGGTGCAGCTTTCGCCCATTTTCCCATCGACCCTGATGATAGGCATGTAGCTCTGCGACAAGGTAAGCGAGTATGTTAAAGAAAGGATTTTTGCTTTGAGAAAAGTGAATATGGGGCATTATGAGAATATATCTGTAGTGAGAACAAATTCCATGAAGTTCCTGCCGAATTATTTTGAGAAGGGGCAGCTGCAGAAAATGTTTTTCCTTTCCTGGGATCCACACTTCAAGGAGAAGAATCACCGGCTTTCTTGGAGAAACTTGGTGTCTTCCACCTGCAACATGCGAAGCGATGGCTGCCCTCCATTTAAATCCTCCGTCCCCAAAAGTTTTAAGCATAAACATTTTTCTTCATTGTGTTTCGATAGCGGTTGCTTCAATTGGATTGTTTCTCACCATTATTTCTCCGAATTGGTAAGCGATTTGCACTTTTATCCTAATATCTGGACCAAAGCTAATGAGTCCTGTTTTTGCCCCCTTTTTGCTGTGAAAAGAATTTTCGGCTAATTTCTTTTGCATTTTAATACTTTAGAAGAAGCTAAAGGAAATCAATATTTTGTATCGTTGGAGGTTTTGAGAAGAAATGGATCCAGTGTTGAGCACGTTGCTACAGCTGTTGGGGCTTCCTGATGAACTGGAGAAGCATCTCAACGCCCCCACTCACACATACGTTCGCGACACAAAAGCCATGGCCTCCACTCCTATTGATCTTAAAGAATTCCCTAACTCCTATGCTTTATTCTCGACATGCCTGGCGTTAAATCCAACAATATCAATGTATTTCTTTGTGATTTCATCATTTGATTTGGTAATTTTTAAGCTTCAAGATTCAAAATTGAACTTGCTAATTTTGAATTTTGTGTTTGTGAGCAAGCAAGTTCAAGTGGAGGACGAGATGGTGCTGACAATTAGTGGAGAGCGAAAGAGGAAAAAGGATGAGGACATCAAAATCATGATTTTCTCTTTGAATAGAAAAGAAAAACAGCATATCTTTCTTTTTGAAGGTAGTCCGCTTGATATAGTGAAAGAATACAAGTATGTTGGGATTGATTTTCACCATAAGCTCCGCTGGGAGACTTGTAGAGCGAAAAGGATATAGGGAGGTTGGAAAGTCTCTTTCTTGCTGCAAAACAGATGTAGGAAAGTAGAACTTTGGGATTGGAAAACAAATAAAACTCTTTTTGGTTTACTTGTCATGCCAGTTGTACTTTACGGGTGTGAAGTGTGGGGAAGCAATATGTCAAAGTGCAGCTGGAGACAAATTGAAAGAATCCAAAAACACTTAATAACAAGCAATCTCAAAGTTAAGGCCACAGTCCCATATGAAATTCTTTTAGCTGAAGCGGGGGCTTTTCCCTTGGAGGCATTGGCGATAACTCGGTTGATAAGTTATCTAAAGAAGATTGAAAACATGGACAACCACCGGTGGCCCAAAGCATGTATGGAGGAGGCGCTAAACCGTAGAAAGAAAACCTGGATGAAGCAGAACAACAAGTGGTTGAACAAGTGGGACATCAATTTACAGAAGTGTCCTAGCACCAATAGTGAAATAAAAAATTACGTGAAGGAAAAATTTAGGACTACCATGTGGTCAAATCAGATTGGTCGAAAAAAAGCATACTACGTCAAAGAGTTTAACCCGACAAAGGATCATGGTGAAAAAACGTATTTAGGGGTTGCTATTAAAGGGAAAGCGAGGGTGTTAGTTGCACAGCTGAGGACGGGATCGCATCATCTTAGATGCGAGACCGGTAGATGGAAGTCTCCTAAGGAAACATGGGAAGAAAGAACTTGCATTTTCTGCAATAAGGGGGTGGTTGAGACGGAGCGACACTTCTTCATGGAATGCACAGCTTATGAAGACATCCGTAAACAGTATGCAAATAGTTTGTGTATGGACGATATGCAGTAGTTATTTGAGGAGGATAAGATCAAACAGACGGCCAGCCTTCTAGTCAAAATCAATAGTAGGAGATCTGATTTAGAAAAGAGCATGAAAGAAAATTAAGTTTGTGTCTTGGTCCCATAGACTGTTTAGTCTCGCGGACATCATTAAAATCTTTCATTTCATTCAAGTACATCTGGATGGAGCGTAGGGTCGGCAAATTTATGTGCAAATTTACTCTGCCCGACAACTGCAATATGGAGGCCATTTCTGCCAGTTGTCAAAATGGTTCGCTTTCCATATTTAATATACTTTGCCTCTTCTATCAATAATCAGACAATCACCAATTTTAAAGCAATGCATGTTCTTGCTATTTTCATTTAAAATATTCCCCAACTTTATTTTGTTTATATTTCTAAAGGGAATTTCATTTTCACTAACCCTGGCACATGATATCATATATCCTATAGAATAGTATTTTGCAAATTTTAGTTTGAATCTTGACTGATTAAAATCTAATAAGAATGAAAATAGAAACATATAGTTTCCCAATTTCTTGGAAAACACGTACAAAATAAAAATAATTTTGTCAGCTAAGGCAAATGAATTGATTTTCTTGCAACGTGGTTTTGAGACACTTTACGTTTTCTTTTTTAGTTTTGTTTTTTCAAATGCATTTCTTCTTCTTCTTTTTTTGTTTTTAATGTTTTTCAAGATTGTTTTTAAACTTTTAGAAGAGAAATGGTAATTGAATATTTGTTTGTATGTACAGATTTTAAAAAAAAAATTATTAAATATTATCTTAGAGGAATATTTTTTAAATTAAATAGATCTATTTTACATATGAAATTGAATATATAATTCAACTAATTATTTATTTTAAAATAATTCAACAATTACTAATTACAATTATAAAACAAGTGATGCAAGCGTTGAGTTCCTGCCGAGAGGTAAAAGGCATGTAGCTATGAGTTAGGAAAAGTATTTAGATAGCAGATAGGAATATAAATGTATTAAAAATAGCTAGAAAAGTTTGAAGTAATTTTTAATGGCGCACTAATGCATGGAATTTTTAGGGTGCATGGGCAACGTGGTCCATAGAGACATGTGAACAGTTAACATGTGTGGATGGATGCATGCAAAATTGTATTTATGGGTACCATGTATACGTGGACTTTTTTATAGATATACCAATGAATACTTGTTTTTTTATGTGCGTATGTATACATTTGTGAGAAGGAAGATTCTTTATGATCTTAATTAGGAAGCAAGAATGCATTATTAATTTGTATTAATGATTGAACGCAAACAAACTGAAACATTTGTAATAATGCTTGAGACATCTATGTATACATGTATCCACGTGCACATAATGCATAGAAGAGTGAAAAGCATCGTCGGCATCTGAACGAGTCTTAAAGCAAGAGGAGACTCAGCTCACATTTGCAGTATTAAATGAAAGAAAACAGGAGAAATAAACTATTTATGACCAATGCAATGTTTTTAATTTTTTTTTTTTTTTAAACCTTTTGCTCGATAAATTCATTAGTCATTTTAATTGGAACAAAGTTTTGATGTAGGAATATTTCTAAAGCATCAAATATCATTTGCAACTATTTACAAAAAACATGTGTGCGGGCAAAAAAGGAAAATGCATTCTTTACATGACCCATATTTATATGCATGGTGAAACAAAGTTTACCATATCTCTTTTTTTGCTTCTATGTCTATTTGTAAATAAAATTATGTTTAGTGTATTGTTCTAAAACACATGCTATGTTAATTAATACAACTGAGTTATTTTAGTTTATCATATCACAATATGCAAGTGCTAATAGAAATAGCAGTGTTAGGTGGAAGATTGATAGGGGTAGCTCATTTGAGTATAAACTTTTCTAAGATTAATCAATCTTTTTTTTAATGTAGTATGAAGGTTACTATTATATAAAGCTATTGATTTTATTATAAATAAGATTTTAATCCTGTCTATGTAATACGAAAACATATTTTTGTGTATAGAACAATGTAATTATATTACAATAAATTCTTAGATGAATCACTAGAAAGCTATTGATTTTATTATAAATAAGATTTTAATCTTGTTTATGTAATATGATTAAAAATTTGTGTATATATAATAAACAAAAAGTAATTTGCAAAGATATAATAAAGAACCTTATTACCTAAGATTAAATTTGTGTATATATAAAATAAAATGTAATAATTTAACTTATTAAAATGTAATAAGTGAAATAAATATTACGATAAATTCTTAGATGAAACAGTACAAAGGTATTGATTTTATTATAAATTAGATTTGAAAGTTGTTAATGTAATACGAATAAATATTTTTTTGTGTATATATTTTAAACAAAAAATAATTTGAAAAGATATAAAGAATCTTATTAGGTAAGATAAAATGTAGGTACAGTAAAATAATTTACATGTTTGTAGCACTTTGCATCCAAATTATTGAGAGAGAAACATTTGTAACAATGCTTGAAGCATTTAAGTATACATGGATGCATGTATACATGTATCGACGTGCACATAATGCATAGAAGAGTGAAAAGCATCTTTGGCATCTGAGCAAGCCTGAAAGCATGATGAGACTGAAGTTGCATTTGCAGTATTAAATGAAAGAAAACAAGAGAAATAAACTAGTTAGTATGAATGCATATATCAAAGGAAAGCATTAAAATATGGATCCATGTAAACATATATGCATGCATGGATGTGTACATGTGTCCATGTAATTTGGTATGTTAAGAAGAATCTATATATGCCTGCGTCCATAAAGTTAGAAATGTTAGAAACAATTTGCTTCTTAAACAAGAACTAAAAAAACATTACTGATTGAAACAAAGCAGCAATACATTAGTGTTTGTGGAACAAGTGTATAAAGTATATCTAATAATGCATTTGAATGCATGGATACATGTAAATATTTGTGAAATCTGAATATACATTATAGCCTTTGGGGAATTGTCATATGTGCTTTTAGGAATCTGTAAGAAACAAGATTTAGAAAAGACATTTTGAAAAGAACTCTTGAATACAACTCTATGTTAACAATGAGACTCAATTTGCATTTGCAGTATTAAATGAAAGAAAACAAGGAAAATTAACTATTCATTAGCAATGCATAAATGTATGGATGAAGGTAAACATTTATGCATGCATCAATGTGTACATGTGTCCATGTAAGTTGGTAAGTAAACAAGAATCTATATATGCCTATGTGCACAAAGTTAGAAAATGTCAGAAACAATTTGCATTTGAAAGATATACAAAAAACATTTATGATCGAAACAAAAGAATAATACATTATTGTTTTTTGACCAAGTGTATTAAGGATATCCAACAATGCATTTGAATGCATGGATACATGTAAATATTTATGAAATCTGATTATACATTTTAGCCTCCAAGAAACTGTGATATGTGCTCTTAGTTATCTGCAATAAACAGGATTTAGAAAAAACGTTTTGAAAGGAAGTCTTGAATACAACTCTATGTTGTGATAGTTATTTTCAAAGCCCTCAGTGTTTAATTGCATAACCTTGATATTTTCTTCATTTTTTCCTTTGGTATGGTGTGAATTTTGTTCTGATGGATGAAGGTATATTTGAGCTATAGATAGATAAAGATATGTAAGGGTGGTAAAGAAGAATGAGCGATGTAAGTGCAACAAAGAGAAGGAATTGAGAGAATGATGAGATGCAAGTAAGGTATATGAATGCCTTATGGAAAGTATTAGATATGGGAAGCAAGGATATGTGAAACTGGATGTGAGAATGAATGGAATGTAAATGGTATGAATTTATCATTTTCGAGTTTTACGCTTAAAATTAAATGCAAGATATAAAAATTTGAATGAGTGAGCTGGATTGAAAGAAAAAAGGAATGCAAGACATTGGTGTGATGCAAGGCAAGCATATAAATGGATTTTGAAATGTATTTGATTTGAGAAGAAACGATGTGCACGGGTGGAAATGGAAATGAGTGGATTCGATAGGGTATGAAGTGAACTTTTGTTCCAAGAAAGGGTGGAAGAATGTCTATTTTGTTATTGGTTATGCTTTTTAAAATCATCATAGGGCTGAGTGTCTCAATACAAATACAAAAGAAAGACTGATGTCCCATTTCTCACTCTCCTTCGGACTAAACAAAGTGCCAAGATCCTTGAGCTTCCTCGAAATGTGACAAGAGAAGAATAGATATAAAAATATAATGATATTTAAGGATACAAGAGTCAAAAGAGAAACACCAATGAATACTTGTACTTTTACATGGGTGTATGTTTACATTTGCAGTAACAAATTTCCTTTATGATCTTATCCAGGAAGCAAAAATGTATTATTATTTTGTTTCAAGTATTAAATGCAAATAATCTTAAACATTTGTAACAATGCTTGAGGCATCTATGTATACATGCATGCATGTATACATGTATCCATGTGCACACAATGCAAAGAAGAGTGAAAAGCATACATGACATGTGAACGAGAAATTTGAATGGAAAACACTAAAATCAAGTAGAAATACAAATTTGTCAAAGCACATTGAGGCTCAGTAGCATTTGCAGTAGTAAGCGAAAGAAAAACAGGGAAAACAAACTATATATCAGCAATGCATATATCGAAGGAATGCATAAATATATGGATCCATGTAAACATTTATGCATGCATGGATGTATAGATGTGTCCATGTAATTTGGTACACAAAGAACAATCTATAAATGCATGTGTGCATAAAGCGAGAAATGTCAGGAACAATTTGCATTTGAAACATATACAATATTGTTTTTTGAACAAGTGTATAAAGGATACCTAATGATGCATTTGAATGCATGGAAACATGTAAATATTTGTTAAATCTGATTACACATTATAGGCTTGAAGAAACTGTTATACGCGCTTTTAGGGATCTGTAATAAACAAGGTTTAGAAAAGACATTTTGAAAATAACTCTTGAATACAACTCTATGTTATGAGTGTTATTTTCGAAGCCCTCAGTGTTTATTTGCATAACCTTGATATTTTCTTCATCTTTTTCTTTGTTTGGTATGGTGTGAATTTTGTTGTGATGGATGAAGGTATATTTGAGGTGTAGATAGATAAAGATATGTGAGGATTAAAAAGAAGAATGAGTTATGCGAGTGCAACAAAGAGAGCGAATTGAGAGAATGGTGAGATGCAAATAAGGTGTATGAATAAGTTATGAAAAGTATTTGATATGGGAGGCAAGGATATGGGATGGTGGATATAAGAATTAATGGAATGTAAATGGTATGAATTTATCATTTTTAAGTTATATGCTTACAATTAAATGCAAGAAATGAAAATTTCAATGAGAGAGCTGGATTTAATGAAAAAAGGAACGCAACACATTGGTATGATGCAACACAAGCAAATAAATGGATTTTGAAATGTATTTGATTTGAGAAGAAAGGACGTGCAAGGGTGGAAATGGAAATGAATGGAATCAATAGGGTATGAAGTGATTATTTCTTCCAACAAAGGGTGGAAGAATGTCTAGTTTGGTATTGGTTATGCTTTTAAAAATCATCATAGGGCTAAGTCCGTCAATATAAACACAAAAAAAAGACCCATGTTGCATTTCTCACTCTCCTTCATACTGAACAAGGTACTGAGATCCTTGAGCTTCCTCGAAATGCGACAATAGAAGAATGGACATAAAAATATAATGATATTTATGGATAGAAGAGTCAAAACAGAAGACAAAGTGGAGGTTCTTATGCATATACTATGAAAAAAAAAAATATGGAAGATCATAAAACTGAAACATGCAAATGTTGATGCAGTGGAGAACATTAAATACATGGAGAGAGAAATACGTAGAGCTATTCACAGATATATGCATGGATGCATCAACAGACACATGTATACACAGAAAACAGAACTACATGGACAGATGGGGATATGAACACATGTATACATGGATGCATGCATATTTGCATATAGATACAAATGCATATGTTACATGGAAGGATGTATTCATATACACATGCAAATATGGATGAAGGCATATATGCATATATGCATGTATGGACAATATGCATAAATGTATGTCAACATATAACTTTTAATTTTGTTATATTGGAAAACTAGCACTATTCTGATAAATTAATATTGGAAAATTAGCATTTAGCTGTTTCTATTTATCAGAATAGCTTTATAATAATTGTTGTTATTGAAAATCAGTGAAATGCGATCGCATAGATTGATTAAATAAATTTAAGCAAAGGCATAGTTTATAAAACTGGCGAGTAGAGATACGTAATCCATGAGTGCAAATTAAATGCATTGAAATATCAGGAAAATGCAAACACATGGAGAGGTCAAAATAATTGAAGCAAATGCAATTCATAGGTGCATATATGCATAAATCAATGTATACATGCACCCATAGATACAGTCATACATATATAGACAGATGCATGCAGAGATGGAAAGATATGCATAAATCGATATATGCATGGCTGCATCTATGGATACATAGATACATAATGAAATCGAGAAAAAGACACATTTATATATGCATTTATTTTGGGAGTTTGATTCTGAATCCATATGCATACTTTGATTAAAACTAGTGGATGAAGGTACATAATTCATTCATACAAAATTAATGCATTGAATGGCATCTTGTAATGCCCCGTCATAATAACCGAAGAATGTTGCAGTTGTGTGTATAGGTGTAATAATTTTTTTTTTAAAGTATAATTATTAAGTTAATTAGTTGCATACATTCATTAAGCTATGCGATGTTACACTACTTTGAGTTTTCCATAAGTGACTATAGTATTTCGCATTGCACATAATAATTTATAATATAAACATTAAAGATAAACATTGCATTTCAATTAAAACTCCATTCAAGATATCATAAAGTACAAACTTGATTTTCCTTACATTGCATTTGATAAATATACAATACTCATCCATCATGGTGAGGTAGTTCAATAATAATTACAATTACAATTACAAGTGTTCACCTCACAACATTTGAGAGATGTTTTTACAATACAAATTTTACAATATACAATGTTGAAATACACATAAGTTTCCAAGTGCGAGCTCTCCATCCATGAAGCTCTCGATGCCAAGATCAAACTGGGGACCCAACGGAGTAAGGTGCACGTTCCACCCAACCATATGGTACCCGTAGGTCCACCCCCTGTGCTAGGAGATAGTAACAAGGTTACCTAGACCTAATCTACTAACCCTAGACACTAGTACATAACAATCTAATGGTTACATTGCTTCCAGATTTTGACAATTGATTATATCACTAACACAAGGTTAACTGTTACTTTAGGTGGAGTGTCATCACAGCATTGCAAAGGTTACCCTGGTGTTTCTTCCTAGGTTTCGGCCCCCAACCTTGGGTTACCCTGGTAACCTCTTACGAAACCCGGCCCCAATGCATATCATTGTGGAATCAAATGTCTTTTAAAGGAACAAGACACCGATTTTCCATTCTAGGCCTTCTCATCTTATACTCAAGACTGAAGTAGCTCAAGAGTCATAAGAGAGGCAAAATATCTCGTTAAGAGTTTTAATTCTAACTACTGTGTTCTTTAATTACCACTGACTTACTAACTCTTTGTAAGTTACCCTGACACCACTTTGTGTGTCGACCCTTACAAAAAGCCACTCCCCTAAACATAACAAGGTTATACTAAGTTTTTTTCTGACTAGGGTTTACAAGGTGCACAAAAGGGATCAACACAAAATACCAGAATTACCACAACGAATATCACAATTTCGTTCACAAAAAATCCAGTGCACTACCCTAGTATGTTCAAACATATGAAACCATAGTAAAATTTACTCCCTTAAGAAACTGCAACTGGAAGACTTGAAATCACATAAAAAAATAATCCCCATTTTCCCAATTCAAATTAAAGCCATTTAAAGAAAATTCACGTCTTTCATTTGGATATACTAAATCCATATGTATCATTTTGAAAACAACATGTTTATAAATCATTTTAATAAAAGATTTATTTCAAAATCAATAAAAATAATAGCTATTTTCTTTAATCTATTTTTCTAGTTTTCTCAAATTCTCCATTTATTGTGTTCCATAATTTCTCAATATTAATTTTCACATACATCATTATCTAGAGAAAATATAATTTATCTCAAGAATAATTTCCAAATTATTTTTCCTAACATAATATACATATATTTATATAAATATTCATTTAATCAAATATGATCTCATATTATATATAAATATATATATATATATACATATATATATATATATATTTACATATATATATATATTTACATATATATATATATTTACATATATATATATATATAAATATAAATATATTTAAATACAAAATATGATAACATATATACATTCGAATTTAAAACTTTATTTATAAAATCCATGTTTTAATCATTAAAAAGAGACTTTTTTTTTAAGTTTCAAATAAAGCATATTTTACACAGGGCTCGGCTCCCTCACAGCCGAAACCCTTGTGGGAGGGCTCGGCCGTGGCGGCAGCACCGGCGCTGCCCTCACAGCCAGTTCCCTGCGGGGGTCGGCCGTGGGGTAAGCCCTCGGCCCCTGTCCAAAAACTAAAACAAACATTTAATAATTTAATTCATTAAAATCGCAGAAATTTCCTTCCGCGTAAAATCGAAATCCAAAATATTTCATTTCGAAATGTTAAATACTGTGCAATTTTGACGAAAATCCGTACGCGGATTTCATTGTTTTAGAATGAAATTTTTAATGAAAATTCTTCATATACCCTAAACAGAAATATATATATACAGATTTTTAAAACAATAAATAAAATACTGTGAATAATATATTGTGATTGTGCAAATATTTTCATAGGGTATATTTTCTTTTCTACAGAATAAATTATGAAATTTGCACATTTAAATATATACTCCTCAAAACTATCAACTAAAATCACAGCAAATTCATATCTAAAAAAATATCAAAATTCTTTTCTGCAATACCCTTAACAATTTTCAACAGGAAACTACATTTAAAGATTCTTTAAAAAATTTCTTTCCTGTGTCGTTTGAAGATTTTCTACAGTTTAATTAAGTTTTACAAAATCCCTGAGATAAATATAGGAAAACATAAACAAATCTTTTCTCTAACTCTTTTATGGAAAGAAATAAACAAAACAAGAAAAATACCTGTATTATGTTAACTGCCTGTAGAAGAATTCCTTTTGCCTGTAGCATACAAATCCCAAAATATTCTTCAAAAGAAATCCCCAAATCCAAGAGAGCTTAACTAACCACCAAGATCCTCCAAGGGATCTTCCACAAATATACAGTATTACGAAATTAACTTAATTCAGAAATTTTTTGCACAAGCTGAGATATTTTTCCCGTGAGGAAATTGAACAACCCTTGTGTTTTTCCCCGAGATCCAAATTATCCTCGGTAACAAATTTTCCCCAAAATATTTATTCAATTAAAGCACTGACACACGTAATAGAAGTGGTTGCCAAAAATATCTTCTTCCACCACTTCACCGGCAATTTTGCTTTCAAATTTGCATGTAATTAATTGTTTTGTGCTAAATTTAAAATTTAAATTTAAATAGCATACATTTATTTTATTTTATTTAAATATACAATTTCCACAATTTATTAAATTTTCAAATATTGGAAATCTATTTACACACACACAATTTTTTAAAAGACAATTTAATTTAATTAATTAATTCATTTAATTAAATAAATTTAGTATCCTTTTTAGATCAACCATTTTAACCAAATATTCAATTAATTAGTTAAAATAACAAACTACTAATTTCTTCAAGCATTTTATAGAATTGAATTTTGAAATAATAGTAAATAAAATATAGAAATAAACTTCTATTAATTTAAAATTGACTTATTCTCCTTTCAATCAATTTATCCAGCAGAAAATACAAGAATAGCTATTTCAATTTGGGCAAGTACTAAGGCTGGGATTATAGATTAGACAGGGTAAGAAGCCAAACTACTATCTCCCGATCAACATTTTAGTTGAGTCTTATTACTTTCATACACGAGTACCGGTGAGAAGTCGGTGTCATGCACCTTGCAATTCACACCCAACCAAGCATCTGCATGCATGCAAATATATAAATAGGCATTCATGGTACATGGGAAAAATCATAAGATTATTCACGGGGCACTTTCATGGCGGTGATCTGCATTCGTTCTCCACACCAATACATGTCACAGCAAACTGACAAAATAAATAGTTGTTAGTCCATCATAAACATATACATAGCAATAAACAACTGAAAGTAAACATCTACGCTATATCAATTCATGTCTGAAATCAATAATCACCAAACAATGTATCATCATGTCACAGAATAAATCCACTATCGCTCAAAACCGGCGATGAAAATATCCAAACAAAGTATCATAATCTAACAGTATGAAAACATAACAGCAGAAAGCATAAGCATAAACGGAGGGGTACTACACATCTGACTAAAGGGGAGACTATTTGGATTGCTAATCAGTCTTTGAATATATAAGAATTAAAAGAGATAAGTAAGTATAAGTATCCTTGGCGACATTTCACATTTTGACCTTTCAGTCAAAGTCAATTAACAAAGTAGCAGTCAGACCTAAAGAAGGTTCAAGGACTATGCTGATAGAAAACCATATTTTGGACAATGGCTAGACAATCTGTTGAAATTGCTTTACAAACTTTGAAGCAAATGCATTTTTGCTTCTGTTTACTTTCATTGTACATCTTAAATGGAAGTCGGGTTTTGCATTGCTGCAATGTATTTGTATACTTTGATTATAAAATCATAGTTTAGATCATTTTAAGTGTTATCCATTCGAATCTTTCCTTGAAATACCAAGGATTCATCTAAGTCTTGGAGGCAATGCACAACTGTCCTATAAAAAGAGCTTTGGAACCAATGAGCTGTCATATATACATGGGTGCATGAGTCCATAGATGCATATATACATGTATCCATGCAAGATATCGATAGATGCATATATACATGGATGTGTGTATGCAATTCATAGGTGCATGTATACATAAATCGAGGTATACATTTACCCATAGATACAGCCATACATATATAGACAGATGCATGAAGAGATGACAAGATATATGCATAAATCGATATATGCATGATTGCATCTATGGATACATAGATACATTATGAAATGAAGAAAAAGACACATCTATATATGCATTTATTTTGAGAGTTTGATTATGAATCCATATGCATACTTTGATTAAAACTAGTGGTTGAAAGTACATAATTCATTGATACAAAATTAATGCATTGAATTGCATCTGACTAAAGGGGAGGCTGTTTAGATTGCTAATTAGTCTTTGAATATATAACAATTAAAAGAGATAAATAAGTATAATTATCCTTGGCAACATTTCACATTTTGACCTTTCAATCAAAGTGAATTAACAAAGTAGCAGTCAGACCTAAAGAAGGTTCAAGGACTATGCTGATAGAAAACCATATTTTGGACAATGGCTAGACAATCTGTTGAAATTGCTTTACAAACTTTGAAGTAAATACATTTTTCGTTCTGTTTACTTTCATTGTACATGTTAAATGGAAGTTGGGTTTTGCATTGCTGCAATGCATTTGGATACTTTGATTATAAAATCATAGTTTAGATCATTTTTAGTGTTATCTAATTGAATCTTTCCTTGAAATACCAAGGATTCATCTGAGTCTTGGAGGCAATGCACAACTGTGCTATAAAGAGAGCTTTGGAGCCAATGAGCTGTCATAAAGGATAGTGGAATATTGTCAAATATTGTGATTATTGTCCTCATAGGCACACATGCAAAGTATGGAACCATATAGAAAGCAAGTGAACTCTTTAATAATCCCATGAAACATAGTCTTTGTATGCATCCATGCATACAGGTTTGCATGTATATATGTGTACATGTAATTATGTATATATGTTAGACAATATGTATTTGTGCATAGGTGCATAAGGATGGTATTTATCTTTAGATTTTAGATTGCATAGGTAACATGTAGTTCATAGTCATCTAGGTAGGGTAATATGATCACTTTATGCATATTGGTATTTAATTCTAGAAGTTGATGTTTCCAAAGTTGTTTTTTTTAATTTGGAAAGTGGTATTTAGCTGTTTTCTTGATTGTGTTTCAAAGTGAATGCATTAAACGGAATGTGGATTTATCATGTAATATAGATTTAAGTGACTAGAGATGCATTGTGATTACTTTGAGCGTTTCATTTTTTGTTATTCTGCAGATCTGTGTAGTCACATGGATGTGGACATCTATCATGGTATCCATAGATGCGTAGATACATGTATCTATGGATAGATGTATTCATAGATACATTGACACATATATGGATAGATGCCTATATACATTTGCACATACAGAAACAGATCCTATATCGTGGATGCATCTATAGGTAGAAGAATACATAGAAACATAGTTACATGGATAGATAGATAGATCCATAGTTGGATACATAAATGCTTAAATATACATGTATGGAAATATCCATGGATTGCATATGAAGTTGCATAGATACATATATCCATGGCTGCATGTGTACATAGATGCATGTATTGCAATACACATGGATGCATGTATATGTGTATCTCCGGGCAAGATGCATGGTTGCATGTGAGCCTTGTAAAGTTTGTATATTATTTATTACTACAAAGCGGTCTCATAAAGGTTTGGAATAAAAATTATGTCAACTTATGTGTGTCTTTGATAATGTGAGTTTTTCCTTGTGCTGGTATATATTCAAAAGTAACTAGCAAAATACAAACATCTCCCTTTAGTCAGGATGCCATTCAATGCATTGGTGCATGGTGGTTAATAAAGCCGGCCACTAGTTTGGTCAAAGTAAGCCATGGATTGAGTCAAAAGCTCTAACTCACCGTGAGCCCATTTTAATTTTCCTATGCATTTACTGGAATGCTTTTGGTACAGCTTGTTATTAATCATTTGCATTTAACATATTACTTATTTTTTGTCACGGTTGGAAGCTGGCTGCCTGTATTGGAAAGGTAGCATATCTATTTTTCTGTTAAGTAGTGGCTTTATAAATCATTTTCGTTTGCAAGCAGGAAAATGTGAGTATAAATTGAGTTAAATAAATTTAAGCATAGTTTGAAAGTTGGTGGCTAGAGGTACGTAATCCATGAATATAGATTAAATGCATTAAAATATCAGGAAAATGTAAGCACAATGCATGAATGCAAATTAAATGCATTAAATGATATCTGGCTGGAGGTGAATGCGCTGGAGTGGCTTGGTGACCATGCATGGACAGGGTACTTTGGTCATTTAATATAGAGTTAAGCCACTTGCTATGCATCTTTATTACTTTGTGTGTGTTGTTTTTGTGTTCTGTAAGCCTGTGTTCTCAAAACCTAAATTTTGCAATTGCTTTGAGCTTTTTCGCTATGATGAAAGCATACAGGATAAAGGAATTTTGTGAACTGTTATAGTTAATGTGCTCATAGGGACATATGCAAAATATGGAAGCATATACAAGGGAAGCGAATTGTTCAAAAAAACTCCCCAAAGAAATGTGGTCCCATGGAATGCAATAAGTGTTCACAATGGACAGTTTGGTTTTCGCATGTTAACTTTGTCAGATAATGCAATTTGACATGAACAATGTTGAAGCCATGACATGAACAATAGAACTATTCAACACTGAACTCTATGCTTGTAATAATTATTGGAAAAGTTGTAAATGCCATAGATGAAATAATATGAATAAAATTCTAGTTTCTAGTTTTCTTGAAATGCAATGAAAAAACTGCTATAAAGGCATAAGACGAGGTTGTGTAACATATTGCCATTCCTGTATCTAATTTCTTTGGACATGAATGCTTTACACATTTGATTGCAATAGTAACATGTCTACGAAAATGGAACAATAGAGATCATAATTCAGTAGTTTTTAGTGTGAGTATATATGTATCCTGATACATATAAGCTCAATCTGGCATTTATGAAAACAGCTACTAGCTACGGTGAAAGAGCTAATTAGTGTTACTATATGCGATATCCATATAACATAATAAATTGGTACAAGGCTAGAGTGGCACATCCATAAATACATGGACACATGTATACGCAGTTGCATACAGGGATACGTAGAAGCTTAGATGAATACATGTATACATGAATATGTGCATATGTGCATATGGACACAGAGGCATATATACATGTAAATATGCATATATGCAGCGAAAGCAACATATGGATTTGTGTATACAGGAGTGTACTTTATACATTAGAATGTGTGATGGAAAAGTGACTATAAAGTACAATGCATAAAGCAGGGGTGAGACTTGGTTGCATTAACAGCATAAAATGAAAAAAGCCAGAGGAAAATAACTATTTATTGTCTCAAGTAACTTGTTAATGGGTCTAGAGTGTGCAACCATAACAACTTCTACTCGGTCACCATAAACTCTTGAAAACATAAGAATCAGAGAGCAAATATTGGAAAAGCTAGGAAGGACAGAATGCAAAAGGAAACATTTAAACTATATAGTTTGAATGGAATTATGCATAGAGGGGTAATAATTATTGAACATATATGTCAGATGTACATAGAGAACCATTGTCTTCGTAGGTGCAAAAACAAAATTAGAGTTTCAGATGTCCATATTCAAGAAGACTTTAACATAGTAACCTATAAAAGTGTCTAAATGTATAATAGCAATAGAGTATTTAAAAACCAAAGATGTCTTTAACATGTGAAAACCAGTGAAATGTCTTGGAGCATGGAAAGGCGAAAAAGTAAAAGTCTAAACAATGTAAATTTGTACTCTTGTATTCCTAGTTTCCTGTAAAGCCAACAAAATGCTATGTATTAGAAACATAGTTTGTATGGATAGTGATTTGAGGTGCTGGTTCACAAGAGAAAAAGTTTACATATGAATGACTTTATTACCTTCTGGTGATGTTTCCTATCTATTTGTCAATGCAAATGGCTTCAACAATGGAATTGTTTTGGTCGAGGCTAAAATGTCCTTCAGCACTGAAGTCCCGTAGGATGAATATCACTGCTGACTTGTCCTTGATATAGTCTTCATAGTTGAGCCTTTGCAGTGTGGGCAATAGATGGTGCATGGTGACCTGGTCAATTGAAGACTAAATTGTTTGATTGTCATAAGTTGTTATGGTAGTTTTAAGTTGTAAACAGAATGTATAATTGACTTGTTGGTTGCACTGTTTACAGTGAGTAGTTTTTTCTTGGAGTGTGCCATAAGCAGCGAATTTGAATTTGCATTTTGGATAGCATGCATGAAATGGATTGGAAAATGCATTTTCTGCTTTTAGAGTACCAGAAACCTATATAATATGGTTCAAAAATTGTTAGAGGAGACAAAAATACAAGTTTGGATGCACTAGTTTTTAAAAAAATGAATGTTGTTACCTTGAAAGTTGAATGTAGTAGGATGTTGAGTTTTTCCAAGCTTCTTTTGTCATTCAAGTTACAGATGAATGTTGATCGACATGTGTGAAATGTGTTCTTTTGATTTGTTTTTCTTACAACATTCTTGAAAAGCATTGCAGGAGTTTTATTTGTATGCAATTGGTCTTCGAGTGCAAAGTATTGTTGCTCATATGTTGACTGTAATAGCAGCTGCAATTCAATGAGAGAATTAGATTTTGTTACAGAAATTGTTATAGAGACCACTGTAGAACATTAAAAGGTTGAAACTGAAAGAAGATGTAAAAGTTCTGTAGACCGAAATACATGTGCTCTATCTATGTCAGTGTGGCCATCTTTGATGTCAACTGCAAATTGGGTACCCATTTTCCTGGCACCAACTACTAGCGCAGCTATTGTGCCAGCTGGGTACTCATTTACAATTGTTAGCAATTGGCTAATAGCCATACTTGGAATGAATTTGTACTCTTGATAGAGGCGGGGGATGTTTTCAGTGGTGCTTATGTCTGTTAAAATCAAAATGCAATCACAGTCACCTCTGTCATAATCTGTCCTAGGTGCAACTTGGAAATATGAGATTGAAATAGCTGACCCCGAGACTATTTTAGGCTCATGTTGATACACAAGGTTTCCACTAACATTTAACGTGATTTTCATTTCTACTTTGTGATCTATTAGATCAGCACGTAGCATTTCCCGTGTTTTGTTGGCCTTATCCAATGTTGCTTTGTAGACAACAAGCACATCACCTTGGAAGGTGTCTCCAACTCTTTTTGCATTTAGTTGTTCGATTGAAACAATCTTAGGTTTCTTGACTCTTGTCCTACAAGGAACAAGGATAATGTCAATTGAATGCTAATTTAATATTAGCAAGCTGGGCAAATGGCGGTACAATGAAGAACCAAGCACTTTACCATTGTGTTGACTCTTCCTGTGCAATTTGCACTTGTTTTGCTTGTCTTTTTGATACATCTTTTGGTGTCCTGCAAAGAATTGGAACAATGTTATTTGAATATTTGTGATTTGGGTGAATGAGTATGAAGGAATAATACTATGAGCGCTTTACCGTTGTGTTGATTCTTCTTGTGTGGTTTGTATTTGCTTTGACTGTCTTTTAGTTTCATCCATAGATCTCCTGCAAATAATGGATATAGCATTGGAAAATACATTGCAATGCATAAAGGTGATATAAGGCTATAAGTTCTATAAAGTTGAATTTGTCTATTGGGCAACATGCAATTTTAGGAAAATTGGATTGTGATCAGTCCAATATGCTTCTGATATATAGATAGAGCATATATTTGTAGTCGTGTTGGACCAAATGTGATCAATGACTAAGTTGCCCATGCTGTGTTGTTGGTTCAACATAAATTGTATATTGTTCTGCTGCATATAACTATGAAGTATTTTTTTGCTTCTGCTTTCTGAAGACATGTCGACATTAAAATCACCTAAAATGTACATGTTTTCTGAATTTGTGGATCCAATAATTATTTTCAAGATTGCGATTACTTCATCTATGGCAGTTGCAGGCCTTGCATAAATATTACAAACATTGAGTTCATTGGTAGATAGCATTACTGTTGATGTGATGGCTTCAATATTTGAGGTTTCATGTTGTGTTGTTTTTGACAGGAGTAAATGTTTCCTGGTTAAAGTTGCTATGCCATGTATGTTATGTACAGAGAAGCTATCAAAATACTGCAGCAAGGTATTTAGGTCAAAGGGATGCATATGTGTTTCTTGGAGACACAAGATATCAGATTGCATTATGCCATAGTCATTGACAATGTCTTTTGCATGTGCTTTCAAGCTACGAGTGTTCAATGTACATAGGAGCATATGTGATTTTTTTTTTGAACATGTGTTTAGATTATCAAGTTGCCATTGTGCAGATGTCTGAAGACGAGACATTTCTAGTTGTATTTTGTCTTTAACTTTGAAGTTTTTTGTAGTTAAAGGTTGTAACAGAAATAATGATTCTACTAATTTTGTTCATGACAGAGCTGTATAGGTTAGTCCATGCTGTCTAATGCCTGTGGGATAAAAAGCCAAGGCCTCCATTGTTAATCCTTGGGATCGATGTATGGTTCGTGCACATGATACTTGTACTGGGAATTGTTTTCTAGTTGTAATTTTCTTGTTTGTTGTTATTTTCTGGATTAGCCTAGCAATGCGTTGTATAGGCACCCAGTCTTTGTCAATGATAGTAGAATAGCAGTGTGCTAGTTTTGTGTGCTAGTGATGTCCAATTGATGGGTCATTAAATTTAATCCAGACAATATCAATATTGTTTTGTGTTGTATATGCTTTAAAAATTCCATCTGAACCATTGACGAGGCCATCTTGAACATTGTAATTGCCTGCATAAAGCTCAACAAGAATGTTTGGTTTCAAGCATACTTGTGATGGGAGTGTCGTTGTGTGACTGTATACTCGTATTGCATTAAGGTCCTCGTGAAGTTCATCTATTGCATCTAGCACAATCATTTTGGTTGGAATGATTGATAGCATTTTGTTGTTATGTGCTTGAACATCTATTCTCCTATAGAAAAGGTGCGGAAGCAATGGATCTAATGGTACAGGACAAAAGCAAATTTTGTTGATATAGTCTATGTCATGAGTTGTCTGAATGCCTACTCGTAGTCTATTAAGGATTGAAATAAATATTTCATCTTTTTGTCTCATGGTAGTCACCAATGAATAGCATTTTATGTGGTCTTTCCAGAAACTATAAGGCATTAATTCAATTGGAGTAGGCCTATTTTCGAAAACCACAGAGTCAAGGATAGGTTGTAGGTAAAGGTCACCACAAAATATGGTATCAAGGTTTCCAAAGTATGGTAGGATTTGCATTATGTATCGTAGTCTTCTATCAATATACCGTAGGAATGTTGAGCCAACTAATGATATCTCAAGTCTATAAGAAGTATGCGCAATTCATCATAGTGCTTTGACATAGTGTCAAGCACTTCAGTGTTCAATGGCAGGAATTCTGATGTATTAAAAGGTATGTGAAATGCTGAATGTAATGTGAATCCCCCTATGTTATATGCTGCTTTACCTGTATATGCAGTTAATAAGCCCTTGGGTTTGTCTGGATTATTGTCAACAGAATTGCTATACATGTGAATGAGAGCTTGGTAGATGGCTTTTGTTGTAAAAGTCTTTCCTGTTCCAGCTCCCCCAGTCAAAAACAAGTGCAATGGCTTTTGTGGATTTTTCATCTTTTTTATGAGAACATCCTTAACAATTGTTTGTTGTTCTTTATTTAACATTCGTCTTAACTTGTAGTATTCATTGTTATCTATAATTTGTGGGTGCTTTTTAATTTCAAATCCATTGGAGTACATGGTATTTGGGTTTGAATGACCTATGTTTGGAAGGTCTGTTTGTATGTCATATAGTTCTTTCTGGGAAAGCTTTGCTTGCATTGGCAGGTCAATGAGCTTTTCATCTTCAAGAGACTGAAGATCATTTATAGCTTTGTCAATGTCACCCCATGCGGAGTTTGTGTTGTGGATGAAATTTGCACTGTTTGTTTGAATGGTTTGTCCATGGTACATGTATACATGTTCCCAAGAGTCAAATTTTTGTTTGAGTGTATGCTCATTAATGGTAAATGGAACATAGAGAACCAATTGCTCTCTACAATGATTCTCTATATCAAAGTGTTTGTTGAAATTGATAAACCGTACCACATTGGGTTTGGCCTTTGGTTCAATTGTAGCACCGTATTTGTTGTATCTTGAAACAAATTCTACAAGACATATGTCCACCATTGTTTCAGGACGTTTTAAATAGTAGTCTATAATAGATTTCGCAAGAACGTTTTCTGATTCATCTGGCTCATTGCTCAATTCTTTAACAGATTTGAGTATAAATGTGCGATCATTGTCAGATCGTGTATCAATGAATATACATTTTCTTGAACTATAATTTAATGGCAATGACAGAACAATATGTGCAGCTTGTTGTGATGACATTTGTTGTAAGTTAAGCATGGCATTTCCAAGTTTACTTACCATTCGTATTCAATCAATATTGTCTTGCTTGTGGTCTGTACGTTCTTTTGAATGCATATGTCATTGACTTGTCTACTTTTGCAATATATGAGCTACAGTACATTGCAACAGCATATGCATTCAGGACAAATTGTGCATCTGTATTAGCCTTCCAAAGATTTGGAATTTTCCTTGAAAAACTATTGTTCCATATTTCTGATGGTTTTCTTTGTAAGAAAAGCGTAGGCCTGTTTAATGTTGAGCTCAAAGCTTCAATGTATTCATTGTCAGTTAAGTTTAATTCTTTTAAGAACATTTGAAAAGTGAATGTTTTGTCATAGTTTTCTTTTTGGAGTTTTGAAAAGATGTCAGTGGCATTTGTAGTTATCACTTCAGTCTTTTGGAGTATTGGTAAAAGTAAGTTGACTTTTGCATTGGTGGGAAAGGAAAATTGTACCTACAAAGTTGTTTTCTTGATCTCTTGCTTTTCTTTGTATGATGGTGTTTGTGTAGCATTGCCAAAGGAAGTTCCAAATTTTCGGTGTCGCAAGTAATATACTTATCAACAAAAGCTATGATGTCCATGTTGTTTTTTTTTGTGTAGATTGGTGCATTTTTAACCCATATGAGGAAATGATCATGTTCATTTCCTCGATTTTGGAACTCAGTGACTGAGAAGTAATCAATGACATTTCCAAAGAAAGAGTCATCTGTAAGTATCAATTTTTTTATTGCATTGATTCTATGTTTATAGTAATGTGCACAAGTGATAGGATCTTTCTTGATTAGTTCAAATTTGTCAATGCGTGTTGGGTGATTAGATTCTTGACAATTTTGTGCTGATTGGTGTAGATTGTGCAGCTCTTGTAATGTTTGAATTAGTGGATCCCAATTTTTCTCAGCACTAGAGAAAGTGATGAAAAATGTCAGTGGTCCTAGTTGTTGAATCATAGCAAATACATTTTTCTTAAGTTGTGAATAGTCTGGAGAGATTCTTATTCTTTTGAAATCAACATATCCAATATCTGATTTAAGAATTTTTTCTAGGTTTGGTTTGTGTTTAACGTCTTTCGCAAATAGCTTTCGCCCTTTTAACTGGCCCTTGCAGATTCTTATTGTCATTGTAGACAGTACTTGTTGTATTAGTACCTTTATAGCTTTGAAAAAAATGTTTGTTGTATGATATGAAAATTGTCTTTGTGATTGTAAGAGCTCCCAGCGTACTATTTTCTGATACATAAAGTTTTTTACAATGTCATTATCACGTGGTTTTCCAAAGAATAAAGTTGGGAAATTCATTTCTTCAGCATAGATGTCCTTAAATATTCCAATTGGATACTTGTGCTCTGCAGGTGCAATTTCAATAATCTTGTCTTCCATGTTATGGATACTTCTAGACTTAGTAAATCCATGTATCAATGTTTATGATGGGTTTTCATTTTCCATTTCACTATCTGATTCTGTTTCACTTGTATTTTGTGGACTATTGTCTTCGTTTTCTTCAGTGCATTGGAGAACTTCTTGCCAATCTTGGTTTATGTGGACTTCGTGCATTTTGTATAATGGTGTCCTTGTTAATTGAGTCAAAGCTTGCATGATGACATTTGGGCACACCATGCCTTTTTGAAATGCATTTTTGTATTTTAAGCATCTTTTCAATGAAATAGCAATTGTTTGTGTATTGTTAATTGATTGTGGTAATGCTCTTTGTACAATGTTCATGTCAACAGGGACATTTATAATAGAAACTGTTAGGCCTATTTGAGACCTTTTGAACCCTAGTTCCCAAATATGTGCAAATGCAATTCTAAGTGAGACAAGTCATTCTTCTAGCTGAGTTAAATTTTGCACATAGCACAATGGTCTATTAGTTCTTATTTTCTATGGCGTAGCATACTTTGGAATAGTGGACTGTTTCAATGCAAAGTAGCATACATGGCATATGAAATCTGTGAATGGTAAGGAATCTGATTGTAGTATCTTACAGTATAATTTTTTTTGTTTTTCTTTGAATATCCTGATGTCCTTGTTCAAACAGAGCACTTGGAAAATTGCACATGGGTATTTTGGTGTATCTTGTATTGCTATTTTATAAATTTCTATTGGTGTCAATGTTTTTTTTTCTTTGGACTGCTAGGTACACTTTCTTTTTGTTTTTCTTTTCTAATCAAGTTCTTCAGGTGATTAAGTCTTATTGTTGATTTATGTTTAAAATTGTTTGCTTTGACAAATGGTATCAAATTTTCCTTGTTTTTAGGAAAAGCATGTGGCTTGGTCAAGTAAGTATTTTTGTATTGTGGACGATTTCTGATCAACTTTTTTAGTTGGAGTAAGCTTGTTGAGCATTGGCGAGTTAGATTTTTGGATTTGATTCTTAGAAGCAGCTCAAAATGTCCAACCAGAGGGTTTGTATCATGGAATAGCATAGAGACTGATTTTGTATATCCATAATCATTGAAATCTAAGTACTTTCTTGATGTTGTCAATGACCAGAGGCTTATTTGTATTTTTAACCATTTGGATATCTAGTGAATGCAAAACAAGTCACCCCACAATCCACATTCGCTATGGGCTCTGCATGGGCTTGCAGACAATCGCATCTTGCGGAAGTATGTTTCTTGATCATGTACTTTGTGCAATGTATATAGAGTATTAGGATTTAGTTCATTGTTATATGATTTAATTGCTTCTTTGTCCTTTTTTTGAAAGCAAGCTAGGAAATAATCTATAGCTCCATTGCGTAATTGAGTTGAGGTGTACTGGTTGTTAAGTAGTACTTGAAGCGAATCAAACAAACAATCGCCAACATTGTATGCAAATGTGCTTAATCTACAAAGGCCTTTAGCTCTAAGGACATTGTCAATGTTTGACATTCGAGGATACTTTGTGCATAGTTTTTTTATTTCATGTGAACCTATGGGTTGTTTTGAAGTTACGTTTTGTGTTTCAATTTTTAACAATGGTTCAAAGTGTCCACTTAAAGAATTCATGTCATGAAATAGTATAGAGAATGATTATGTGTAATCAAAACTATTGAACTGTAAGTACCTTCTTCCTGTTGTTCTTGACCAAAGGGATATTTGTATATTCAACCATTTGGATATCCAGTGACTGCAAAATAGGTCACCCCACAATCCACTTTCAGTGCAATCTGCTTGTGGCTTTGCAAATAATCGCATTCTGCGGAAATATGTTTGTGGATCATGTACTTTGTGCAATGTATATAGAGTATCAGGGTCTAGTTCATAGTTGTATGATTTTATTGCTTCTTTGTCCTTGTTTTGAAGGCAACTCAAGAAGTAATCTATAGCTCTGTTTCATAGTTGAATTGATGTGTAACAATTGTTAAGCAATAGTTGTAATGAGTCAAACAAACAATCACCAACATTGTATGCAAAATCACTCAATCTGCAAAGTCCCTCGCCCTTAAGCACGTAGTCAATGTTTGATATTTGGGGGCACTTTTTTAAGTCATAGGTGTCAACGTCTATCATTTTCTTTGTTTCTCATGTATCCTAATGTGTTTGAGAATAGCAAATGTTGTGTATGAATAGCATTAAACGCTATCATCTAGATTACAAAATCTATAACTGTTTACATCGTTGCCTATGTGCTTTTACTCAATAGAATTCTATAGTATTAATCATGTTGTCGAGCATCTTGGAAGTTAATAATCTCTATATATGTTGGAAAATGGATCTTGAGTAGTAGCAGAAGCCTACATAACATACCACACAACAAACAATTTAATAGAAGCACAAGGGGAAAATAGTATTAATTCTTCAACCTGACCTTGTTATCCATTGTACCCCAGTAGGATTGTATGTACTTATTCCTGTTACATTGAAAAATTGGATAAATGAGTACAATGCATGATGTATACTTTCAGTGCCACAAACACAAAACAATATTTTCAGGTAGCTTTGTTTACATGCAACAAATGGTTGACAAGAATCTTTTTGCTCACATTGTCAATCTCAGTCTATGGTATTTAAATGTTTTGTGTAATTGGATTCCTTTGTTTCTATGTACTTCTAAGTGACTGATTTTTTTCAAAGAACAAATGATTTTAAAAGCTATTCAGATAAACATGAATTAAGTGGCATGTAGAGAATAGTTTCACAAATCATTTTTGTTTAAAGAAAATTAGGGAAATGCAAAAGCATTGTTTGATCAAAGAAGATCTATGGCTTTTCTTATTTGTGGGAATAGCTTTTAAAATCATTTGCGTTTTTAAAATTTGAGGAAAATGCAAAGGCATAGGTCCATTAAGAAAAAGTGAAGGCATAGATTGATTAAATAATTAAAAAAAGAGATTGAAACTCAGAGGTGCAGGCGCATAGTGCATACATGCAAAGCAAATGCATTAAATAGCATGTGGGTGGATGAGAAACTGCTGGAATGGCTTGGTGGACATGTATAGCCAGGTTGCTTTGTTCTTTTGTTATAGACTTAAGTCAGCTGTTAAGCATGACTATTACTTTGCGCAAATTGTTTTTCTATTCTACAAGTCTTTGTTCTAGAAGAGTTTATAGCGATTGAGTAGACTTTGTTATAGTTACAGTGTCCAGAACCAGAAACGAGTTACTTGAGGCAATAAATAGTTTCTTTCCTCAGTTTTCTCTTACTTTAGAGGTTTAAAGCACACAGTGAAATTGGCAATGTGAGCAAAAAAAAATTGTGGTTAATGTCATTTTGCATGTAAACAAGACCATGGAAAAATATTGCGTCATGTCTATGAGTAATGTAGTACATCATTCATTGTACTCATGTGCCATGTCAGCTTTTGAAATTAACTTTGTGGGCTTTTGTTTGCAATACAGGAAGATTAAACATACGTTAACTTACACACTGCATAGCAACTTGCCACAGATATAAGCAATCCTATGAAAAAAATTTCCTTAAATGCATATAGGTAAAAACCAGTTGACATAAAACAAAGACTTATGACTCTATAGGCTATTTGAAACTACAAACAGGGTTTAAAAATTGCATGCTAGCAGTTCATTCTATTCTATGGATATTGTATAGAGGAAGTATAACTAATTAACACATAAGCAAAACCTGTTCTATTGTCCGAAGATAAATTACTATTGCAATTGTGGAAAATGCGTTTTCATGTTTGTATATGTGGAAGTAGCCTTCTAAATCATTTATGTTCAAAGAAATGAGGAATACAAGATGACAAAATGAATACATGGAAAAGAACTTTATGCAGTTATTATATTGAAGAATTTCAATTGCATTTCAAGAAAAGCAGAAAGACAATTTGGAAAACTGACCTTGCAATCTGCTATCGAACGATCAAGTATACTTGTAGGAATGTACAAATTGTGGCTGTTATTATAGGCACAAGCAATTTTTCCTAGTACAATGACAAAATTGAGAAGTGAGAAAACTGTATAAACATACACTATTTCATCTAGAACCATGGGAAATCTTCCTAGAAGCACATATTTGGAAAACTCTGCATTGTTTTTTTTTTTTAAAAAAGGGAGAAGGTTAGTATGCTAACCTCACGTTGCAGTTTGTGCGTGATTGTTTAAATACAGTTGAAAGCATTGATCCCTGTTACAAGGACAATTTAGACAAATGAGTACAGTGAGTGACATATACTATGCTATTCATAAAAACAAAACAGAATTCTTATGTAGATTCATTTGAACGAGAAACAACCCAAGTAAGAAATTTTGTTTCTTAAAATGCGAATTGAATTTTATAATTTTTAAATACTTATTGCTATTTGTGTACCCTATAAGATAGAACATTTTTTTGCATATGCATGCACTAGTGTAATTTTGTTATTGCAATGGTGGCATAAGCTCTTTAAGAGCAATCAATGGAATAGATCCCATATTTGCTTAAGTGCCTAAAAAAGTGTAAATAGGCCATGGAAACTTGTCAATACTAAGCCAAAAAACAACACAGACTTGTGCTAGCACTGTTAAGTTCTGGTAAAAACAATTTCTAGCTATTGTTTAATGCCAAACCAGCTATCACTTAATAGTGAAAGCCAGGTAAATATTGATTTTCTAACTAAATGGGGTCATTTCATTTCCATATGGATAAGTTTATTTTGTACCATTATGTAGCACTTACTATTACTTGTACAATGAAGCCACATGCAAGTAGAATTCATAACTCATGGCATTTAGATACACCCAAGGAGAAATACAAACTAGGGTTGTTGGCATCCTGATAAGGAAGATGATGAGATACATCCAATTAATGTATGCCACAACATCTTATTCAATGAAGATGATTTGGATAGGAACGTTACAAATCAGAATCCTTATTGGTGTGTGAGTAATCCTCTTTTTCAAGACTTTTCAAGGAAATTGCATGCCAATACTATCAGTGAACAAGTGGAATCAGATTTTTTAATTGACTTTGTTTGATGGGTCAAATGTGCACAATGATAGTTATAATTATTTCTTTGTTTTAATTATTATGTATATAAATACTATTCAACAGTTACCTAATTAATTAGATATGAAATGACAGAAGGAAAAAGAAAATTAATTAATTAAGATAATTTGATTCATTAATCAATAAGGTGAATTATCATGTAAAAGTACAAAAATTAGAAGCTGGGAAAAAATCCTCTTTGCTTTATGCTTTAATGACAACGAGAGAGATGAAAGCAATTGTGGAGTTTAGGCTTATATCTGTAAATTGCATTTGCCTGACAGTTTGTAAAGTCCTCTCAACACATTGTCCTCATATTGTTTGTAAGGTCCCATTATGGGACATGCTAACAGAACAGTGGCTCTAAAGCTTGCACTATGGAACAGTTCTGCAGTAATTGAAGATATGCAATCTTTAGAGGACTCATAAGCGCCAAGTTATTGTTAAGCCCCCACATTGTACATTGGACAAAAGACAATTGCTTGTCCAAGGAACTAGTCTTTGAAGAATAGCATAGGCTGAGCACTGTGAAACCCAATCTGCCTATGGACGTTAAAATAAAAGAAAATTGATGAAAGAAACTATTTATTGCCTGGAATAGCTTGTTTGCAAGTGTCCTTTTTTGGAACCATGACAACCTTTGCCCTGTCACTGTAAACTCTTTCCTAGAAAAGACATATCGACACACACATATATGTATACATATGTATATATATGTACAGATACATCCATGTAAAGACAGATGAATGCATGTATGGACATAAACATATATGCATCCATATGCTTGCATGCATATACACATAGATGCATCTATACACACATACATATATGCATAGATATATCTAGAGTCACATGCATACATGCATATATGCATCTACAAATGTCTACATAGATATGCACATAGGTAAATGCATATGCACATAGAGACATGTATACATACATACATGCACTGACACATTAGGCACAAAGTGATAGTGATAGTGAACTAAAGCACTATGAAACATAGCTTCATTATGCACTTTAATGGAAAGAAACTGTGGAAAATAACAAATTATCATCTCAAGTAACTCGTTTCTGGGTCTGGACTCTACAACTGTAACATCTCCTGTTCAGTCACTACAAACTCTTCCTCAGAACAAGTGCTTACAAAACACAAAAACAACACACGCAAAGTAATAGAAATGCATAGCAAGTGACTTAACTCTATATTAAATGACCAAAGTACCCTGGCCACGCGTGGCCTCTAAGCCATTCCAGTGCCTTCACCTCAAGCCAGATGCCATTCAATGCATTTAATTTGTATTCATGCATTACGTACATCTACCCACCAGTTTTTTAAACTATACCTTTGCTTAAATTTATTAAATCAATTTATGCGCTCACATTTTCCTGATATTTTAATGCATTCAATCTGCATTCATGGATTACGTACCTCTAGCCGCCAACTTTTAAACTATGCCTTTGCTTAAATTTATTTAATCAATTTATGCATTCGCATTTTCCCAAATTTTTTAAACTAAAATGATTTATAAAGCTACTCGGATGAATAGAAAAATAGATAAATGCTAATTTTCCAATATATAAAATAGCTCTCCAAATTCAAACTATACAAAAAAATAAGTAATATGTTAAATGGAAAAATGTGATTGCCCAATGCTACTAGTTAAAAGCATTTCAACCGAATGCATGAGTATTCTTGCCTTGACGCTAGGAACCAATGAAATTGTCACTATAGAAAACAGTTTATCCAAGTGAGTGCTATTAGGTTTGTTATCTTCAATTTCAAACTCCTTTGACGTTAATGCATTTTCTTTGGTGGTAGAATATGGAGATTCTTTTTTTATTGAGAGTCTGGAACAAGATGACATATACAAATAAATTTAAGCAAAGACATAGATTAGAAAACTGACAGCTTTTATCATTAGAAAGGGAACGTTAACAGTGACAGAGCAAAAGCTCCTATGCTCGTTGAATGAATACCAAGAGACAAGTTACTCAAGGCAACAAATTGCTACTTTTATTTATTTTGCTTCATTTTATCCCAGAAATGCAAGTTGGGTTTCACAATGCATGAAAACACATTTGTGCAAACAACTCCCAAAATTATAATTGCAATGGATAACAGTGATAGTGTAATCGATACTAATAGTCAAAACACCGAAATACACCAGCTAGTTTTTTTTTAGATTCAATGGAAACAAGTATCAATTGGAAACAGATTAACCTAGTAATCTATTTATCATAGGTTCTTGAATTCCAAATGCACAAGTGCGAGCATGGTTCTCTACAGGCTTTTGCTATGCATTTTAACTATATTGTTGTTTTGCATCGAGCCTAAAGAACCACTGCAAGTATGGTTTCCAAACAGATTTAAATCAATGAATGTAAGTCAAGAAAGGTTTCCAATTACACTTAATACTTGAACCATGAAGCATCATTGCTTCAAGCTGTAGCAAAAGTGCAGACAGGGACACAAAAGTAAATTCAACAATGACATCATCTAACAAGGATTTGTTTGCTATTACTATGATTAACTATTGAACTCAATTGACTCATCAGTCAAACAACTTGATTGATCACTGACCTAACTTGTTTCAAAGCTATCTTGTTAAGCTGATTAGTTAATTTCATTAATGAGTAAAAGATAGAATTGACTTAATTTGCATGAGTCAAGTGTAAGATTGACTTGTTTGTCAATTGACTTTGATTAATGGTTCAGAGACAGATGAGACAAATTAAATTGTCATGAGCAAAATGTGAGATGGACTTATTAGCTGCTACGCCACATATACTATGACATTTGAGCTTTCATGAAATAATAGCAAAAGCAATAGAATAAACAGATGGCTTCAACATAGACAAAGGGATACAATTAATATGGACAGCTATAGCCTATTGAATATTTGTAGCACAAGAAACAGAAAGGAAGATGTTGGCGAGGATTTTGCAATGTCGATTTACACCTAGCAATTGCATTTGCTTCCTTGTCTATAAAGCCTTTTCAAGAAATTCCTTTTTTTGCATATGAATGGCCATGATTGGTTTAATTGATTTGGTGTACAAAGATGTTTTTTTAATTAACTATAATTAACTATTCAAGAAAATTGATCTATC